>JAVQIZ010139059.1:0-12404 GCA_036023535.2 Galaxias brevipinnis | reverse complement strand
GTACCTTGCCAAATAACCTAATGATGAAACAAAAGCATAAACATGGGCCATGTGTCATAAATGAATCATTTTAGGTTAAGTCTGCCAGCTATGCCAAGCTTGCCAAAGGATTCTTGTTGTTACCTTGCTCTCTCCAACTTCCTTACCAGCCTCCTCTACTTTAAAGACCAAACGAGCTACCCTGTCTACTAGGATATCAGAAAGATTTACTTTCCACATTGAAGTTGTTTAGAGGCTATGGCCCCTTGCATGCTCTAACTCTGAAATTCTTTGCCGTATCGAATTGCTCTCCAGCTACATATCTTAAATAACCCGATGAAGAATCTTTTGTCTTCCTGTTTCAATGAGAATGTTCTCTATATGTGGTTGCCACGGGTCACACACTCACATAATAACTTGAAACTAAAGGGAAGGTTGGTGTGTGTGTGTGTGTGTGTGTCTTTGTGAGTCTAACTGTTTTACAGATAAAGACTCATACAGCAACACGATATTTACCCGGTAATTTAATCACCTGGATGTGAAGACATGACTCTTTAAATCCTCCACTCTAATATATATAATGAATCAGTCTTCACTTCACAAGCACAAGCTGACACCTGTTATTCCTCATCCTCTTTTATGGTGTCGACCTCTCACATGGATGGTCAATAATTCATATTTTTTTGCCTGTGAAGTGATAACTTTCTTATGGCCCCCATATATTCTCAACACTACCCTCCAGTTGCTGATGAATTATTGGTGATACATACTTTTTCTTAATGCCAGCGTTCACATTTACACTAAAAGCCTTTGGATAAGTAGAGCGTTCTAACACATTTCGCATTCCGGCTGCACATACATTAGGCCTACTGTATTCGTCAATCAGACCAAAAGGATGTTATTGCTGAGATGTAATTAAGGCCTAGCGTCGTCCAGCGAGTCTCATAGTGATACAAATGCCGTTATGGGTGCAAGTGAGGACCAAGGTGATGACTCAGCATCTGTGTACCCCCCTCCCCTCTTAAGTGCTCCAGTGGTGATGTGTTCTTGAAGTTTAATACTGTGCCAGAGCAGTAAATATCCCTGCTAGATCTCGACCGTCTGTGACCGTAATGGCTAGCATAGGTCACCGAAGTAGGATTTTAGCGCCGGGGCTGACAGGCAGGACGAGCTTAATGGACTGGAGTCGCTTCTTAAGCAAAGCCCCCACAAAGTGGTCCAGGCTCGCCGATTGGCCGATTGGCCACGACCTGAGAAACGACCAAAGATAACGGCTCTGCCTCCAGCCCACAGCTCCACTTAGAGTGAGAGGTGGAATGAAGGTATGTTTCCGTCTCCTTCCTTACCTCTCTCCGTCCCCTGTCTCCCGTGGTGTGAGGGAGCTGGGGCTTAATGAGCCGCGCAGGGTGATTAGCAGCAACAGCAGCCACAAGCAGCACTCTGCTTCCCTGCTCCGTCCTCCTCGCTTGCGGGGTCCTAGCCGCTTGCATCAGGCCAGAGCAGTGGGGCCCATTGGCCCCCAGGACACAGGGACAAGCCAACACGGAGGACAAGGATGCAGGTGGGAAGTGTAGTGTGGACGTGAAGCTGTGATGATGGACAGGGACCTTTTTTTTAAACCGCTGATTAAGTGGCTGCTTACTTCTCACTGGAGATGCCAATGAAAAGCAAGAGATGGCAAATGACGAAACCTCATGCAATCTGACCCCCAGTAGGTACAAATGGTGACTCCCACCTGTGAAATGTCAGCAGTGGCAATTATTTTCTGGCATTTTTCTAATGCCGGGACAGTTTGTGTTTTTCAGAGGATCCCAAAAAGAGAGCAAGCAAATAATCCACTGGAAAAAAATGTTTTGGCACACAGCTGTCTAAAGCGATATATGTGGTTGATAATAGCTTTCATGTTCAAGGTGAATACATATTTTTTTAAAGCTATTCCTTTCGATTTCACTATGGCAAGTAAAAATGGGTTATTATATATCTGTCAAAACACCTCTTTCTTTCTTGCTTTCTTTCTTATTTTCTTTCCTTTTTAGTGTGCATTGGGCTAGCATTGGCCCTCCAACAATAAATCTTACCCACACAGTAGTACACTGCTTTCAATACTTCCTTTTTCTCCAGAGGGCCAGGCCTAAAGATTTAAGCTGCTGAACAACAGAACAACAGGATTGGCAAAGGGTGTGAACATACACTGTGCACATGGGTGCTCTCGTCTCCAATGTTCTGTTAACAAGAGTCAGCGAGTAGCTCTGACCAGCCACGCAGATGGTTGGACAGGGAAAGGGGGTTTGGCTGGCGTGGGAGGGCAGGCGGGCGGGCAGGCGTACGGGCGGCAGGAGAGGAAGTGGGAACTGGTTTAGCGATCTGATCTGAAATAAGCCTATGGCCCCGGCCTCATCCACTGCTCCCACTCTCACTCTATCGATTCCCTCCATTCCTAATGAGCGCGCCGAGGCTGTGGGGGATTTTCGCCTCGCTGCCACTCGCTCACTGCCCGCTGTTTGTCTTTTCCTGATGAGAAGTGGGTTGTGTTTTGTTTGCTCACTAGTTGCGACCTCCTTTCAACACGCTAGCCCTCGCCACTCAAGGTTTTCTGTGAGTAGATCATATTGAGACAACAGAGAATGCAATCACTCATCCCTGTCAACCATTTTCAACAACAATGGACGCCTGTGGGAGACGATATACAAGGTGCACTGTGCTAACAGAGATCACGTCTCCAGAGCCGCACAGACCCACACGGTCGTCTTGACACACATTCATCACTCGTACAGTAATATGTATGACCTTTTGCATCAGCCTTTTCCTGTTCAGCGCTCAGATTGACAACTGCCCCTGGTTTGATGTAATGAATTCCCATGGAGATAGTCTCCGAGGGAAAGCCAAGGATGCTGCTCTGCGATAACCACGGTGTTGGCAGAGGAAATAACAATGTCATCACAAACACTCTGCTATCAGGGATGTTCAGGGCATTCTGACCCCGCGCTCTCAACACTCTGTGTATGTGTGTGTGTGTTTTACCAATGTGTGAAACGATGCGTGTGTACTGAATGTGTGTGTGTTGTGTGCGTGTGTACTTTGTGTGCACGTGCGTGTGTGTGTGCGTGTGTATGTATGTGTGTACTTTGTGTGTGTGTACGTTGTGTGCATGTGTGTGTGTGTGTGTTTTGTGTGGGGGTGTGTGTGTGCGCATGTATGTGTGTGTACTTTGTGTGTATATTGTGTGTGTGTGTGTGTGTGTGTGTGTGTGTGTGTGTGTGTGTGTGTGTGCGGGCGTGTGTGTGTGTGTGTGTGTGTGCGGGCTAATGTATGTGTGTGTACTTTGTGTGTATTGTATGTGTGTGTGTGTGTGTGTGTCTGTGCAGGGCAGATCGGAGCGGGTGATGAATGCGTGGCAGGGGAGGTGTCGCCGGAGCCGGAAGCCGGGTGGGCGTGCGTTACCTCCAGGGTGCCGAATGTTGTGAGCGTGGACGTGCCAAGCCAGCACACTCGGAAAACAAGCACACGGCTCATGGTTTATGGATGTCTGTTTTTGCCACTTCCTCCTCTCTGGCACTGCAAGGTGTAGCTGGTGTCCTCTGAGAGTGACGGGGGCCTGACCTGTTGGTCGACTGGGAGAGGTTTTCACATGACGGAGAGAGAGAGCGCTTCCCGTCAGACATGCGGGGGGGCGCTGAGTGTGTGTGTGTGTGATACACAGCGTGTTGAGGGGTGAGTCGTCAGCTTGATGTCGTCCCTCCGCTTTAGCCATCCGTGATCAAACCGGTTTTAGCTTGTTTTCTAATCTACTTGATGAGCCCAGTAGGCTGTCCGTTTATATGCAAACATGTAAGATTTCATTTAGATATGAAAAGCTTGTTTGTTTTGAGTGCCAAACAGGAAGTTGAAGCCGTTTTTTTTTTTTTTACAATAAAACTTCAAAAATAATTGGTCTCAATTCTCACAACAGGTTTCTTTTTCCTGTTTCCCCTGGCTAAGGATCTCACCTGGGAGAGGACCCTGCAGCACCTCTTTGGAAGCTATCCCCCAAACGCATCCAGAAAAGGTCGTCCAGAGCATACATCGTTCCCAGGCGGAGGACAATGGAAAATCATTTGACCAGCAGCCAGCACCTTTTCTGCGTATGATGCTTGCCTGTCCATCTGCTTAGATTACCTGCTCTCGCTCCATTCGCCTGTTTGTTGCCGGGGGTGACAGCGGTCGAGACCCGGGGCTCTGGGACGCCCCAATCAGAGAGGATCACAGCAAATCCCTTCCAACGAGCCCGGTGGGGCGGCGGTGACATTCAGCTGACATTCCTCCCTCGTCTGTCCAGCTTCCTGTAATGTACCCAGCGCCGCGCCACATCTACAGTGAGGACACACCTCCAGCCACCCTGCTCCTGAAGGCCCGCTGGCCCCTAAAACACGGCACCGACTCCACACTCCCCTGGAAGAGCCGCAGTGTGACGGGGAGCGGCTTACAAGTCTGGTGCACTGAACCGTGGGGCGGGGGGCGGTCCACTGGGATTCATGGCGAGGGGAGAGGAGGGGAAGGGGGGGTTTTCATTAAGAGACCACGGCTCCTGTGCTCAGGGATGGAGTATGGATTCCCTGGTGGATCGGCTGTACCCGCTGTAGTGACAGCTCGGAGCAGTGTGTGTCACTGCGCATCGTGTCTGAGGGGTTGGCCAGGGTCCATGTGAGGCTGGAGAGAGACAGCAGGGACCTCTGGAGTCACAAATGGACTACAGTGTGGTGTCACTCAGTGGACACATAGTGGAGCAGGTCTCTGTTGTTCAGCATTTATGGTGCAAATCTGAAAAAGGATAACGGATTTAACTCCAGTGTGCTTTCTGAATGCTATCTTTGAGGATACCCAAACAGAAAGAACCCTTTGATCCCAGTAGATCTTTATGAGGTCACGTGGCAAACACTTGGTCTGAACATGAACATGAATTAGACATAACTTTCATATCAGCTTTTTATTTATTAATATGTTGTCTGTTTGCCATCATGGTAACATGCCAAAGATGCAGAAATAGTTTGTTTATGCTTGTACATTAGAAATATTTTTCAAACACTTTCTTTTATTGTATTTTAATGTTACTGTTTATTTTAGTATATACCATGTTGTGCTAAATTAAAACATTAAAAATAGTTTGATAAAAAACAAAAAAAATAAATTAGCCTTGCAACACTTTCTTTCGAATTGCCACCCTTAACAACCTCGCCAAACCAAAATCTGTTGGAAAAGTTAAAAAAAAAGAAAAATTTAATAAAAATAAAAGGTTTGTTTTGTTGGATATACAACCCATTTATTTTGGGGGGCAGAGGAATTTAGGCAATTTGTCGGAATGACCTCCACTGACAATCTCGTTGCTTCCAACCTTCTTTAGTGATGAGGTCCCATCCAGCTCAAACACCTAACTAGCCTTCTGACCAGGAGTTATTTGTTCTCCACTGCTAAACATACATGGCTGTGAACCTTCATCTGTACTCTACGTGTGTAGGGATGTGTGCTTGTGTCTTTGTGCTTTGAGACAGAGGGTCGAACGTTTATAGAAAGGGTGTAGAAAAATATGGACTTTTTTTGCTCCAGCCTTAATGAATCCTCCCGTCTCCTCAGTGCCTTTGATCGACTCTGTTTTGACAAACAGCCGCTCGCTGTGGCCATTCACAACGAGGTGTGAGATGAACATGGAGGCCACACGACAGAGAAACACAGCGGGTCCAAATGTCAGCAGTGCAGCGGGCATCGTACTAGACGGATCGTGCTCTGGAGTGAAGTCGTCTTAATTACCTTTCAGTCAGAGAGGGGGAAAGAACGAGGCGAGCGCAGCCAAAATGAACCTCTCCTCTCAGAGGTCCCCGAGTCAGTTGTTTGGCTCATTAAAATAACTTCAGTTTGACCAGATTCACCACCTCCGTAAACGGTAGCGACGAGAGTTTAATATCACACCCAAGATATTTAGAGGCAGCGATAACAATTTTTTTTATCACACTTTCTCTTTTACAACTCTTAGAAACGATAATTACCAAATGAGCCTTTGCTTAATTGGATACCAACATAATGAAAACATTTCGAATCACTGGTTTTCATGGCGCTCAGCCCCCTATGTTACCATGTCGTTTCCCAGTGTGAGATGAGCACACACAGGCCTGATCAGGGGATGTGGAGGCAGGACAGACCTGCCTAAGGGGGCTCCACTGGGCTGCAGGGCAGCCACTAGGACCCAGCGTTCAGATCTCCACACGGGGAGCCCCCTGTCCGCCTAACGAGTCTCCGTTGACCTGATTAGACCGCCGGTTGCCCAGGCAGCTGGCTCTTCCAGTGGCGTCCTCCAGCCTCCTTCACTCAGCTCCACTCCACTCGTGTGGGGATGACGAGCCGTTTGAAGAGCAACCCTGCCCCCCTTCCCAGGTCCCTGATCCACACGGAAGACTGACGGAGCAGAGGGATAGTGTAGCTGGAAGACAGCCTCCTCATGGGGGCTCGGCTCAACTCTGATTTACAGGATATGTTCTGGGTCACTCCTCATCAGGGTACGGGGGGGGGGGGGGCGGATGTAACCGTGACAACCACACAAAGCAATCGGAACAAACCCGGAGGGGAATCTTGGAATTTTCTGGCGGAAGAAAAAAGTAAAAAAAACGTTTCAAGTAAACAGGCTGAGAGCAAGCCAGGGCAGTCGGAAAAACACACGACACACGCCACGCATCCATCAGTGGCGAGGAGGGGGGTGGGGA
Organism: Galaxias brevipinnis; assembly: GCA_036023535.2. Taxonomy (NCBI): domain Eukaryota; kingdom Metazoa; phylum Chordata; class Actinopteri; order Galaxiiformes; family Galaxiidae; genus Galaxias; species Galaxias brevipinnis. The sequence continues at coordinate 5,697 of JAVQIZ010139059.1, read as the reverse complement.
TGTTTTTGTGGCCTACATTTTACTGACACACTGTGCCTGGCCACACAGCGTACATATAAAGTACATCAAGGAGCTGCGCTGCTTGGTATTAGCAGCCAAACATAAGCAGCTGAATTCCACTGTCTTAGTGCCGGGGAAGGGGGGGAGGCAACACCTGCGCTTCGGCAAAGTAACAGTTGCGTCAGGCTGTCATGGCTGACAGGCAGCTAGACGTTCCTGTGAGTGAGACGTCTGCTGTACATGGCGTCCCCCACGGTGCCAGACGGGAGAGGCTGAATGGCAGGGTGGGGAATTCAAAAGAGCTCAAGAGGAGCTGTTGATTTCATCAATTGTTTTTTTTTTCCTTCGTTTTTTTTTTTTTTTGTTCCGAGTGTGCCGCACGCTGCCGCCAAGATTCTCCGTCAGCGTCGGTATGCTGCGTTGACCCCCCCCCCCTCCTCCTCCTCCTCCAACTCTTCCTCCCATCCCCCAGTGTGAGAGTACTGGCAAAATGCTCAGAAAGTTGCTCTTCACAGTTTGCCGTTCCTGTGTCAGACAGAAATAATGTGTGTGTTTGTAACTGTGTATGTCTACAGTCTGTTCATTATTTGGTTCCTGTAAGCTTTGTGATTTGGTGCAGGCCTGCTCTACAGCTTGGTGATTTGGTGCAGGCCTGCTCTACGCTACAGTTTTTATGGGAAAGGTATCGCCACCTGCCTTTTTGAGAGGTGCGAGTCTGCGCCTTTCGACGACTGTGCCCACACGCTGTGGGTGGTGACACGCACGGCGCTTAATCTTCATATCCATTTTGCTCATTTGAATACAGCACTTGTTGGCTGATGGCGGCGATAATTACCTTCTCTGCAGTGGAGCGCGGACCGCTCCCCGCTGTCATCTGCTCTGTCGTTCCGGATCAGTGCTAGTGCAGCATTACAGTTCAGTGCCCGTGGCACGGTAATACAGGGAGTGCAGTACTGTACTCCACGCTGCAGAGAGGTGGGGTGGTATGGCAGCACTGTTCAACAACCAGGTTCTCAGCCTATAATTAGTCCTGGTGCTGGCCAGCATTCTCCTGTGTCAGGGAAACGGCCAGACACCATGGAGGACTTGAACCTAGCATTGTTGCAATCTAATTTGAGGGAGAGTGAGTATGACACCAGGAATACGGCGTTCGGATTAAAGTGAAAAAGGATCACCTGATTGGAAGGTCAACTTGGATGTTGCGCTGTTTTCAGAGGAGCCGCCGACATAGATTGAAGATGGCTGCATGGGCGCTAGTTTTGACACTGAGGTGTGGATGGATGCTGTTGGCACACATTCTAGCACCTCAGGTGTCAAGAAAAAAAGATGGCAACACAACATTTGGCAAATGATGAAAAAAAAGCAGGAAGATTGACACTGACATAATAATGAACAATTTCACGTTCTGTATCAACCGTGCGTACAAAAGACTTCTGTTCATGATCAGTATGAAAATATGGCAGTTGGCAAGTGGCACACATACATGACTTAGCTGCAGCATAGTGAGTAGTATTTGCTCTATTATGAAGGCACTGACTGAGGCAGATCTACTTTACCTTGGCCAACTGTATTGTTCTCTGTGCTTTTCCCATTGTGCCCATCACGCGGAGCAATCACGTGTGAACACGATTAGGGCACGGTCTCCCACCCACAGAGCCTCTAGGGTGGAGAAACACCTGGTTTTCTTCAGTCTCACACACCATTGGCTCCAGAGGAGACTCCTTGCCAGCAGTAGGCAACAGTCTATAAGGACTGCGCCCGTCCATTGTTGCCATGGCTCTTTATTCTGAACTCCACCTCCCAGCATGCCGTGTTCCACTCCACTTCCTCCTCAGCTCTCACGCTCCCTCTTGTCGATGTCACGACACGTTAAAACTGATCCCAGTCATGATGGCGGAGTGTGACGCGGCCTCTCCCCCGGCGTGCGCTGCAGCATGTTTTCCTGCCGCGTTGGAACCTCCCGTGCCACTGCCCAGGGGACCCTCCTCACAAAATGAGATCGAACGAGTGTCACTTTGATTTTGGGCCTCTCCGTCGGAGCCCGGCAGAGCAAGCCGGCAGAGTGAGCCGGCAGAGGCGGTGGCTCTTAATTAACCCCGCTGCTCAGCCATTGAATGGCCCTGACAGCACAGCATAGCACAGCACAGTACAGTACAGCACAGCACAGCACAGCACAGCACAGCACAGGGGGGCCGGGCGCGGATAGTCTCTCTCCATGTCCGCTGCTGTACGCTGCCCGGCCGCTCGACTTTTGAATTACAAGAGCCGCACACTTGTCCTGCTCCCTCCCCCCCGCTCTCCAACCCCTCCTGCCCCATCAGCCTCCCCTGGGATGCCTCTGGACACATCAGTGCCACATCTCCGTTAGGGCCCTTCAGCCCCCTCCACTTACTCCCCCGGGCTGTAGCTCTCAGCGGCAATTCTGAGCCGCTGCAATCGTCCCCTTTGAGTTCCGTGGGATACAGACAGCTGTAAGGTCCCTCTGCGGGAGAAGGCATTCTCACCAGGACCACGCACAGCTCATGCGTTGTAAATGTATTTGCTTAAATTATTATATATTTTTATCAGCATGTATAGTATTGTACGTTATATAACACCTTTGACCAGGTTTGATTCTCACTTGTAGTCGTCTCTTTGCTGTTGTCATACTAGAGCATAGCATGGACCATGTTGGATCATTCTGCACTCCTGCTACTAGTACATAGAACTTACAGATTATTTTCAAAGCTGCCAGTTGCAGTATATTTCTCTGCCCTATGTTGATCTACACAAACACAGCACTATGCAATTACACAGCACTGAAAATGGATGATTATCTGCTCATGAGGGAGCTATTTGTGAAGGTGATTCTCATGGGAATTAAAATGGGACTGAAGGTTCAACATGTTGAAAAGAAGACGATGTATTTGATGCTTTGCTGACTGTCAATGTGAAGCTGGAAGGTCAAAGCAAATCACCGCTAAATACCAAGTACAGAACTCATATCGTTCAATGAAATGTCATTAAGCATTTTTTTCAAGCAATATTGCATATAACACACTAACAGAGAGAGACCCCCCCCCCAACCTAACACAGAAAAGCAATCGCGAATCCCAGTTGTTAATGTGTGTGTGCGTATGTGCCTGTGCGTGTGCGTGCGTAAATGTGTGCACAAGGGTAATGCATGAAGTTCTTCAATGTGCTTTTCTTCAATGCAAGCTGTGATGCACTGTGTGTTCTGACACCTTTCTACCATAGCCAGCATTGACCTTTTCAGCAGTTTGTGCTACAGAAGCTCTTCTGTGGGATCGGACCAGACCGGCTAACCATCGCTCTCAATGTGCATCAATGACCCTTGGTCGCCCATGTCCCTGTTCACCGGTTGTCCTTTCTTGGACCACTTTTGGTAGGTAGAAGACCGGCTGTTTTGGAGATGCTCTGACCAAGTCGTCTATCCATCACAATTTGGCCCCTTGTCAAATTCCCTCAGCATGCCCATGTTGTCCTGCTTCCAACCCATCAACTTCAAGAACTAACTGTTCACTAACTACCTAACATATCCCACCCCTTGACAGGTGGCATAGTAACGAAGACGATCAATGTTATTCACTTCACCTGTCAGTGGTTTTAATGTAATGGCTGATCAGTGTATTACGTCTCCATGTGTTTTGTTAAGAGCGGGATTAAGCCTCTGTCGTTGGCTTGGAGGGAGCGTTGTGAATCAGAGGAGACGCGAGGAGCCTTTAGTTCTGAGGTTTGTTTACGAGCTGCTCCAATCGCTCATCAACAGCCGACTGAACAGGTGCAACCTCTCCTATTTGAACATGCAAATTGGCCCTCTGTCGCTCTTCACTGAAGTTTTAGCAGCATCGAGGGGGTGGGGGGGTTGTGAAGAGGGGGAAGAGGGGGTGATTTCTTAAATCGTTAGGGAGAACTTAGTGGGGGGAAAAAATACAGCCCTGCACTCCTGCTGATGTCACCAATTTCTTTTGGCTCTCATCCTTGTTACCCAGTGGAGCCAGTAAACGTCGAGTTCTACTCGAACAAAGCACACAAAGACAGCAGTGCTTGCTCCAAATGGATATTGCTTTGTGCTGATACAAGGTATAGAATTAAGAAAAAGTTAGAAATTTTGCATTGGCAGTTAGATTAACTTGTATGTATGCCATGTATTTATCTGAACATTGTGACAAATGTGAAAAAGTGATTCGATAGACCTCCATTGATTTATTTTCAGCAACTCTTTTCTGTCATAGACGTCTAATTACTTCTCAATTACAGGCGTTTGGTAAATCACCTAATTAGCCGCACTGATTAGCCTTGACATTTCATTCTGAGCAGCCTTGAAGTTTCTCAAGGTGAGCAAATGAGTTTTGCTTTGATTCTCTGCTCAAAACTAAACTGCTGATATTTCAGAGTAGTGAAGGTCTGGTATTCAAGTTAAGCTATAAATAACCTCATGGAAGCTCAATTTTGGTGCTGATGCTGATTAAATCTAAGTTAAAAGCAGCGGCTAGCATGTATGGGGACAAAAAGGTGTTACTCATTATGAACAAACCGTGACTGTATTGTTTATTGGTTTGTTTTGACTTTGACATTATGGGTAATTTTGAACGTACTAGTACACTGCTTCCTTTTATCACAACACGTTTTTTTTTTGTATCAGTATGAAACCTGTGAGGTGTTTCTGAGGATTTGTTGTGCCCTTGTTTTTGTCTCTGATGCCTGCTGTAGCAGGCTATGGCCACACGGGGCCAGTGTAGGGACACGGCAAACTGGCATGCACACCACCATCACCATGCTAACGACCTGCGCTTAGTCCCTAACCTGTGGTTCCTGTAAGTGATCTCTGTCTGATCTGTCATCTTAGAGAATTCATCCTTTTCCAGGTTTGCGATCGACTCCGGAGCCGGACAATTGTGTTTTTTACCTCGTCTACTCCACAGCCACCACGGTCCTCTGCTTTGCCAGTGGCAGGATTTAACAAGAAACAAACACTTCTTCCGAAAAAAATATATGAAAAAATAAATCAACATGAAAACACATTGTATGTGGCGTGGGCAGATGGTGTTGCGTTGAGGTCTGCGTACAGAGAGGCGACCATTGTCTCACCATGTCACCAAAGCAGACGCTCCCTGCTGTGATCTCCTCCTACTGGACTGTCCATGTGGACGTCTCCGAGGGGATGTTCTCCTTGTTAGGGAGATGACTCATCGTTTCCTGGCTACCGGCTAAGCCGCAGACAACCTCCCCTCTGCCCCGCGTGGCCCCGCGTGACCCCCCCCCCCCCTTGCCCCCCCTCCCGTGTCGATAACTCAATGACTCCCATCCGTGACACAATTAAGGCATTATTATACCCTCCGCTGGGTTCCGGCGCTGCGGGGCGATTCGCAGGATGCCAGAGGGGGCCCTGGCTTTAACCCAAGCTTGGGCTCGACCCCCCCTCCCCTCGTCTCTGACCCATCGAGCCCCCCCCCCGACTCCCCCTTCGATCCTCCTTCACCAGCGGGCAGGATGAGTCACATCAGGGCCAACAGCTGTGCAGAGGGCGCCATGTGGACGCTGCTCATCAGCCCAAGAGCTCGGGGCGGGGGCTGGGGCGGGGGCCGGGGCCGGGGCGGGGTGGGTGCGTGGGGGGGTGGGGGTTGAAGGGGGTGCATGGCCTCATATGGTGTGTCCCAGAGCCCCCCCCCCCCCCCCCCCCCCCCCCCCCCCCCC
>JAVQIZ010139057.1:0-15283 GCA_036023535.2 Galaxias brevipinnis | reverse complement strand
ATCATTGCAGCCAGAGTTGTAAAACATGGACTACATCTATCAACACATACTAGAGGTCAAATAAGATGTGTTTCTAGATTTGTGAAACCTCTAGATGATTTGTGAAACACAATCAATGTAGGAAAAAGCATGTTTTTCCTATTAAGAGTACACAAAGCCAGGTCTAGCTGGACAACCTTAGCAGCTAGGGCAGTAGAACTTGAACTACAACTGTCAACATATACTACAGGTCAAATAGGAAATGTTTCTAAATTTGTGAAACCTCTAGATTATTTGTGAAACACAGTCAAAGTAGAGAAGACTTGTTTTTACTATTATTAAACAAGGCCTGGTCTAGCTGGACAATCATTGCAGCCAGAGTTGTAAAACATGGACTACATCTATCAACACATACTAGAGGTCAAATAAGATGTGTTTCTAGATTTGTGAAACATCTGCATTTTTTGAGAAACACAATCAAAATAGAAAAAGTGTGTTTTCCTATTAGCAGTAAACCAGGCCTTAATGGGAAAAACAAGTTTTTCTCTACTTTGATTGTGGTTCACAATTAATCTAGAGGTTTCACAAATCTAGAAACAAGTCTGATTTGACCTCTAGTATATGCTGATAGATGTAGTCTATGTTTTACAACTCTGGCTGCAATGGTTGTCCAGCTAGACCAGGCCTTGTTTTATCATAATAGGAAAAACAAATCTCTACTTTGACTGTGTTTCACAAGTAATCTAGAGGTTTCACAAATCTACAAACACATCCTATTTGACCTGTAGTATATGTTGACAGATGTAGTTCAAGTTTTACTGCCCTAGCTGCTATGGTTGTCCAGCTAAACCTGGCTTTGTTTACACAAACACACACACACACACACACACAAACACGCACACACGCACACACGCACCCACGGACAGCTACACACACGTACACCCCCGCCCTTATTTGTGAAAAAAATCACAAATCGTTCTGAATAAGATACAGTTGGTCTGATATCTCTACAATAGATAATTGTCAGTCTCAAAATACAAAACATCGATTTTGGAGAAAAAACTAATTATGACGAAAACACAATAGAATACAATTTCAGAAATCAGGAAAAGTCAAACGCAATTACTTTGAAACATTTGTGTCATAGGAGTAGAAAGTTATTAGCCGCTGAATTTGAATATCAAACGTAATGCTATCTTTTCTGCGGTAATCTACCGCTGCTGTCAGGGTTAGGCCCGGTATTTAATTGAGATAGGATCTATGTACTTTAGGGTTACCAAATCAATGCGTGAGTAACGTAGGGGGCGTGTCGGGGACGGAACTAGCTTGCCTGAAGGAGGGTGTTGATTGAATCGTTCGAATCGATGGTTCAGTAGTACTTGTAATAGTAGCGAACTAAACTGAGTAAAAAACAAGCTGCGTTATTTCGTGTAAATTTAACTTGACAAGGAACTTTAACGATAGCTATTGTTTGTACATTTGTAGACAAGTGTAATATTCTCGTGACCAGGTCCGTTTACTTGTCTTGTACTTGTCTGCGCCTATAATTGACGTTAGCATAGGCAGCTAGCATTTTTTGTGAGATATCAACAGTTACAGAGGGAGCATGGCTGCTCCTGTTTCCGAGGTTCGAGGACTCCAGACAGATGTTGAGGTAGGTAGCTTAACATTAACTCGCTAGCTTTGATTATGCTATCACAGTATTCTCCCTATCAATTGTTTCACGCTGTTAACTGCTGTGCACTATGACTATATTATAACAGTGTAGCTAGCTATGTACACTCATCTACTATTTGCTAGCCTGTGAGTGTACTGTAGTGAATAATACTAAGCTAGCTACTAGCTCTGTGCTGACCCATTTTCCAACTTGCTTGTATTAGTTAACGTTAGCTGCTAGCTAGTTTTCCATAATAATTAGCCAATGTTGCCAGAATCTAGATGAGATAATCGTGAGTCATATGATTCTTGCCTATGACTTGTGACTCACTTCAATCACATGCCGCTTAGCACTTAACAGTTCTAACGTTAAGCCTTTAATTAAGAAATTTGATAAATATATGCAGTAATGTAATGCATTTATGTGATACCTAGGTGAAATAAGAACCCAAGATGTAGCCTATGCCCAACATTAACTGTTCATGTATTTCATATTATTTTGTTCGTCGCCTATTAAGGGTTGTCTAGTTTTCTTTCTTTCTATGTTTTACAATGTCATATTATCTTTACAGGAAGAGTCTAGAATTTTACGAGTTAAAGTCATAGCTGGAATGGGACTGGCTAAAAAAGATATCCTTGGAGCCAGGTCAGTTGGGATTGGCATGTGTACCGTATTTTTGAGAGATTCATTAATTTGTTCCAGATGTAAGCTTCATGTTAAAGCAAATCCATGTTTAAAGCATGTGTGATATAAATTGAAAATACATATTTCAGATGGCTCAATGCTTTGTATTTTGCCAGTATTGAAAGATGAAATGATAATATTTATCTTTTACAGGAAACAAGTGTATGTAAGTGGGTTAGACCTTGGCGCAGTTTATACTGTAAACACTCTTTTCTTTGACAGCTATAAGCAAAGTGGTTTAGGCTACTTATCTGTTGTACTGAGCCTGTATTCTCATGTGCTGTTAGAAATATGATCCTTATTTCTTTCAGAACAATGCAACTTGAGTAAGATTCTAAAATAAGACAATGCATCCTTAGATCTCAAGTTTTAGACGCACTTTCGGTACAGCCATATTGTTGCGATGATAGAATCTAAAGTAAATTTCAATGCATTTTGTGATAAAATGGGGACTGTTTCCATCAACGTTAATTTACAAATTAATATAGGCCATGTCAAATAAATGACTAACAAAAATACTGTCTTCCAAGACAGATGTGCGCTTAATCCAACCTTTAGATGGCACTGTAATCAGGAGTATGTCATTGGGCCTACATTTGTTTATAGAGGTCACATTACAACCCCCACATGGTGTAGGTTACTAATAGGCCAATGTTTTAATGTGTTTTTGGGGGGCAGATTACCAATGGTGTTGATTGAACATATGTAACTTGTATGAAATGCTGCAGAGACTTTGGATATTTTACGAGCACATTGGAACAAATGTTATTTCATTTTCAGATTCAAAACCTATTCTGTAAGGTTTTTCTTGAATGCTTCATATAACATAAATTATAATCTTTTTAAATCTTCTTCATTTTGCAGTGATCCATATACAAGGATTTCCCTCTATGATCCTGTCAATGGAGAACTAACAAGCCTTCAGACTAAAACAATAAAAAAAGTGAGTAACCAACTACTCAATGACAGATATTTTGTTATTTGCTATTTGTATCATGTAGGTATATATTTATTAAAATGCTTGTACTTCTTTATTTCTACTTTCTATTTGATTTACCCATTTGCAGACGTTGGACCCTAAATGGAACGAGGAATTTTACTTCAGAGTAAGCGAAAGATATTATCAAAACTATTTTGAGTTCTTGTATAATTTGGGTTACCAACATACCCACCAGTTGTTTACCATTGCTGTAACCAAGAAAGTGCTTCCTAAAGTGGTCATAAACAATTTAAAGAATATTTTCTTATTTTAACTATTATGTCAATTAAATTCACATAATGTATTTATCTCAGTTCTTTTTTACCTTGTACGAGTTTATGGCAACACAATTGCTGAAATAAGCAGTCCATTAAAACAATGGTCCCGTATATGGACAAAGCATAATAAGGGAACCAGTGTATGAAAACTTTTAGGAACCCAATTACCAGGATAATATATCCTAACTTTTCAGTTGACACCGTTTCTGGAATATATATATTTTTTAGTTCTCCCAATCCTCAAGTTATGCTATTAAATATGAACTGCCTAAAGGTCAAGGTCTGATTCTAGGGACAGTTCCCCCCCCCCATATAATCTAGAAACACAATGAGCCCTTTGGCATTTTTACTTTTAAGTGTGCATTACATTGATTTAAGAGTATGGTAATCACAAATACGTTCCAAATTGAAATTGATGGTTTGTGGGTTCTTGGTATTAGGTCCTATTAGGTCACGCAAATTAGTGTGAACAATGGAAGTCCATTTTAGCATAAAACCTGTTCTACCATTCTACTGTCATAGGAGTTACTGGGTTGGTTGCTTTAGTTACAACGTCTCTTTTACCATACTCTTTCTTTGAAACTGACCAATAATTTAGTGTTCTTAGTCTAAATTTTGTCACAAAAGGAGATCACCTCAAAATGGCAAAGTCTAGTTTTAAAATGTCAATTGCAAAATTCTACAAACAATGATATTAAATTATTGACCAGCAGCTACTCCCATAGCTTCTTCATTCCCTTGCTCTGCAACAATGAGATTGTCAGATTGGCTGAATGAAAGCCCCCAGAGCAAAAGGCTTTAGGCGGCCTGTCTGGAGTTTGCATTAAGCCACTTTTGTGTATGTCATATTTGGACAGTAGGGGGCGTTTGCAACTGAAATTGAAAACATTGAGGCAATATCCAGCCTAATCACCCCTTCCGTCATCAAATCAGTGTTAAGAACTACAACAACCACTTTACGGTTGGCAGTAGGGCTGTGTACTTTCCGTTAATTGGTTTTTCCTTTATTTATTGAAAACTGAATGTTATTTTCAATCAATTATTTCAGCTTTTTCTTTGAGTAATATGAAAAGAAAATGGCTAGATATCCCGTTATAAATGTTGTTTAAAGTGATTATTTTAAGTGTATACTACTTGTTTTTACCTGTTCAGTATTGTTTAGCTAGATAATATGTTAAATTTACATGAGAAACATAACATGTTAATTGAACATATAGAAAATATAGGCCTTTGTCTACCTATAGGTTAACTTTTTTTGCAAACTGAATGCTATATTTGTAACGTTCAGTGCCTTTGTAAACTATTTCTTGGGGAAAAAAATGCTACACAGTGCAGTCTTGTATTTAAAGCTTTCAGTGTTCTTTTGATTGTTGATAATGCACGTGTTTCTTTCTTGCCTGATTAGATGTGAAAGTGGTTTTTTAGTTAAACTCTTCATTAATTCTACCTACAAGTCCCCCAGTGGTGAAACAACCTCCCCACTTACATTAGGACCGCAAAGTATCTACCCATCTTCCGTATCAACGTAGACAGACTTAAGAGTCCATTTCAGCGCTTAATGTGTAATGTAGGCCTATAGCAGATGCACCTGCTTGCATTTGCACTTGATGTAGACGTGTAATGTGGCACTTGCATTACATTTTTATCTGGGAGATTGGGTTAGGGATGCACTTATTAATATTCCTCTTTTTTTTTTTTTATCTTATGTAGGAAGTACTATTTGCAAATCACTTCTGTCATTTAGCAGACGCTTTTGCACAATGTAATCTAGGACTACTCCCTTGTGAAAATGTTTCTCCCAGCTGAGCATTGTCTGCTGCCGAGTCTGGTCACTGTATACCCTCAGTGATAGGCAGTGGCACTGTACAACAATGTGTCTGTGTCCGACTGTCCAGTATGGAATTGAGAGACTGCTGTCTATAGAGATTGCCCAGCTGGGAAAAATTGCAAGGACACGATTACTTTTCGCGTTCCAGATTTTGGCTTCTTTTTAATCGCAAAAAAACTGCTTCAGCTCAAACAGGGTGCTTATTTAGACTTTAGACAAATGTCACGTGCAGGCGGTGCAGCATTGGACTTTTCCATAGATACCCACGAATAAGTTGGGCTAAAATGCAGAACAGAATTTAAAGAATAGAAAATCGAGCATCGAGTGTATTTCTCGTTTATTTAATGCATTAGGCAACGTAAACCGTTTCAATAACATTTAGAATGGGTTATCAATAAATCTTTTAGTTTTTTCCGTTTTCGATAAATAAAGGAAAAACCAATCGACGGAAAGTGCACAGCTCCCAGTAACATACATTTTGTTATCACAGCTACTTTTGTAATCCATGAGAATATAAGTGAGTGAGTTGATGGGGTATAGGCAGGTATTGGAATGAGTTGCCTTTGATGTTACTTTTGACCACATTCTGTGCATTAACAAACATTTATATAAATACCACAGACTACTCTTTACTTTTTGTACCACTGACTTTAGGCATAACCAGGAATTTAGCCAAATATAAAAAAAGATGCTACTGCAACTTTATCTGAGTGTCAGAAGCTCTGACTCGTTGGTTGAAATGTGTTATAAAAATATCTTGTGTCCAATGTTAATGATAAGCAAAGACATCTTTTTGATAGTCAAGTGATACTGTTGTGCACAAATAATGTCTGGTTAGTACAAGTGTTCATACAGCATTATCATGCAGTATTAGAAGTGTTTTAGGCTAAACAGCAACAAAATAGCTAGTCTTTTTGTGAAGGTGTTTTAAATACTTTTTAGCAGATTTTCCTTCAGGATACAGGTGTTAATTTTGTATGATGTAAAAAACATGTCTTGTTCTGTTAATTATCAGTAGTCATTCAGCGAACATAGAATGCCAATGTAGTGCCTAGCAAAAGTTTTTTGATTCATTCAATTTAAACTTAATTATTCAGACTTGGCAGGCAGACCCATTTTCAGTCCATATGTTACATTTTATGGATGTTGTAAAATTGGCCGAAACAAATAGATACATTATATCTAGATCTTAACGTTAGTCATCATTGGCCATTCGAGGACTGCGGTTTACAGGAGCATGCCTCCCTTCAAATAGAACTCAGAAGAGGGAAGCGTGTTTAGGTTGATCCTGAAAAGAGGCGTCTCTGGTTTTACAGACACTTCAATTCATGAGATGGACACTAGCTAGCTTAAATACTGCTTGTGATTCACGGGTCAAAGAGAGAGGGGCCCTTGTGGCAATTTTTTTTTTTAATTGTATGTTAATGATTCTAAATTAAAATAGTGTTTCAATGACTACGTTTTTATTATATTTAGAATTTAGACAATCTCGTTGATTCTGTTGCGATCTCTTCTCTTTCAGGTTCATCCAAGGAAGCATCGTCTGCTGCTGGAGGTGTTTGATGAAAATCGTTTGGTAATTAAAGTTACTAGAGGCAATTTATCTGTAGGAGGTGATTTTGGCAACCCCTATCGTTTGCTTTGTGTAATTATTTCCCTAACCGTTGCAAAGAAGACATGCAGAATGCTCGTGATCTTTGCATATAACTTGCATGAGCAATGACTATACACCAAGTATGGATATCGCTTCCTGATTTAGTGACGCACCTCCTTGTGCCATCAAGCAATTCGTTACAGTTTCGCGGGAGATCATATCCGGTGGGAGACAAAATTTGTGTTAAATTGAGACTTCAAGAGGACTGATCTGAACCGCGATTTTTTTCATTCTCTCATAGACATTACAATGTGCTATCAGAAGAAATGTATTGATAATCCGTTAATATAAAGAAGTTACCTACAGTTGCTTGAAGTTGTTAACATTGTAACATTTGCAGCTTTTGTAGGGAAAGAAATTCTTGCTGTTGATGTTAAACAATAAGCATGCTGGTCAATTGTTATCACATAATGTCAGACACCACAGCCTACTGCCAAGCATTACTGAACTAATGGGTGGTCATGGGCCTGATGCTGTTTCAGAACAGCTGCTGACCCAGTTTCAAGCCAGCCCATCATTGGTCCTAGGACAACTAATGCGAGGCTAACTAGAAGTGTGGGTCCAATTGGAGGGTTGGCTATACTTCTCTGGGAAACAAAGAGGCTTTTCTCTTTTGTAGGAATCAGATGCTCTTTCTAGGCAGCTTAGAATGATGTGTCGCATCTTTTGGCTCAATCTAGATTGTCCCTTCCAAATAATCAGTTGCTGACAGTACGTGTCTAGAAAGGCACTTATGAATAAAATGTATTATTATTATTTATTATATAAACTACAGCGTGTAATGTGCCTTTGACATTGGTGTCAGTGTCAAACAATCACAGTTGTCAAAATAATTATTTTGGGCCGTTGACATTTCTTCGGGGGTTTTCATCAAGCAGTCTCTTCTGATGAGTCATGTCACCTTTCTGGCCGATACACTTTCATATAATTACACTATGGAACTAACCTGGCCTCTCAGCTGACAGTTTACCCCCCAACATAGCTGTGGTTTCTCACAATAGATTGAGGTTTGGATTGACATAAAGATTTAGGTGACATGGAGTGTGTTGAAACCCAGCAGCGGCTTTCTGCATGAGGCGTCCCACGGCAAGTGTGAAGTCATAGCAGACAACGTATTCAAAGAACTATTTATGATTTACACAGTGTCAAGTTATCCCTTTGCTTTCTCGCTCTTTTACTTATAGATCTGCCAAGAAGCTGAAACATTCAGTTTATTTATTATTGCAGTTCATAAGTTCCATCAGCCTCCCAGCATATTTCCCAAGACAATGGATGTTATTAGGCAATTTAATCTTCAGATTGATATAAAGTTATGCCGAAACATATTCCCCTTGATTTCCTGAAACGCTATACCTAAAATATTTGTTGGTACACTGAGCAGATGAACTGCAACTAGAGGTGTGATTGCTTTAAGGGGGTTGGGGTGGGGGGGTGGGGGGGGGGGGGTGGATAAGGTTTTGTTAGATTGAAGAAGCTGCGGGTAGGCAGGAACTTGTTTTAGTGTAGGTAAGCAGTGGGAGTTAAGACCGGTTAAGTTTAAGGTCAGTTTTCTAAGTAGATTTCAGCTCTTTATAAAGAGGCGGCCACTGGGTTTGCTTTGGTTTCAGGGGCTGTGATTTTTGGTCGCACACCTGACCCCCACCACTAATCGTCAGAGAGCAGCCTTAAGAGGAACGGAGCTTGTCACCAGAGCTATTTTGGCTATGTGCTGCTGCTAATGATTGTAATCGCAGAGCAGGACTTGGAGCAGTTGCTTTGCGGCACTTTCTCCCCTTAACAGGTTTGCCATGCTCGTCGGAACTTCTGGACCCCACGGATTAGTGTGTAAAATAAATGGCACACCGGCTCCGCTTACATTTTGCATCAAGGAGAAGCAACACTGACCCACTGTCAGAGACTTTGAGCAGCCATGAAGAAGAGAGTAGTGTCAGCGTGTCTGCCCGTAACCCCCCTGACAGCCTTACGCACGGCTCCGTCCGCATGAAGGTGGCTCCTGGGCAGCTGGCCCTGGCTTTGCCTCCCCTGTCACCGGACTGTAATAATTCACATCGTTACTCTTCTGTATTTATACCCAAGTTCCACACTGGAGGCAAGAAGAGCACTCTGCAGATCTCCCTTCAGCCCTGTGGGAAAGCCAATGGAGAGCTGGAGAGCAGTGCAGAGGACGGGGATCATGTGGGAGTGAGCAGTGGCTCAGAAGGAGGCTCCTGTACCAGCGATGCAGGTTACTGCAGCAGCAGCAGCATATTTGAGCCAGACATCCCAGAGCAGCGCAGGGCAGCTCAGGAGAGGAACCTCCACCGGCGCAAGGCAAAAGTGCCCCTAAGGCGATGCTCCTCCTTGGTCATATTTCCCAGGAGCCCTTGTACCACCCCACCTGCCTCTCCCGTCAGTCCTTTGGCTCTGCCTGTCCTGCCACCTGCCAGGGGATCCTACCATACATCCCACCAGCTTCAGTTGTCTGCCAGCGAATCTCCACATGAGGAGGAAGCTGCCAGCTCTAAATGTTCCATTGCCACAGGACTAAATGGCCTGCGCCTCTCCAAAAGTAGCTGCCCCCCTGCAGAGTACAGGGACGCCAGACCCGTTGTGCATTTTAACGTTCCAGACCTAGAAGATAAGGCTGAGGAGAAGCTAAAGATGGCTGACCGATCAGCTACGCTTGAACAGCAGAATCGACACTCTAGCGTGCTATTGCACTTTGCCCATCAGAAACCATGTATACCTGGGAAGGGGGCTCCATCCCAGGCTACAGTCAATGGGGACTACCCCGAGACTCAAGTCCCGTCTCCGGACCAAGGGCATCGCCATATCAAACTCTATCGCAGTACCTCCGCCTGTGTTTTGCCTTTAGCTAAGTTCTCTGAAAAGAGCCCTGCTGCTTGTCAGGGTGTTCGTGGACAGGACGTATCTGAGGAAAAATATCATGTTTTACAAAGGAGCTTTTCACTGGAAGTACCATGTCGTAACACTGGCATTTCATGTCATGTTTCCAAGCCAAAGCTTGACAGCTCTTGTTCTCCACATGTGCATATTCATGTGTCCCATGGCTCTGGGGCAACGGTTTCTAGTTCTGTGGGTGATGTAAATGCAATCCAGAAAAGGGATCGTATTCAAAAGAACGTAAGTAAAAATTCCAAGTTGAGTTTGTTTTTCCTCGCAGCATGGGATGTCGTTAGTAGCCTACTGCTTTACAAAGCTTGATGCACTGATAGTGTAAGCTGTGGCAGTCTTGTTAGAAAAAAGTAAAGGTTCAGTTATGATTCCTCAAGGCACTTCAAACCCCCCAGTCATTTAAAGTGATTGAATTTGATACTGCTTGTATGTACTATAACATGCAGTCCATAAAGGAGAGGAATGACTTTCTGGGGAAATTATGCATAATCTAGATGAGGGAGGGCAAGTTTACATCTTGGGGATTTGGGAGTCTTAAGGTGTGTGCATGTGTGAGAGTGTACGCATGCTTCGGTTTAGAGGGATTCTCCATTTTTATTATTCAGTTAACGCTTTGAGTAATCAGGCAAGTATTCACCCAGTCTAATTTGGGATGCAGGAAAAGCGGACCCCCCCCCCTTCTTGCTTTAAATAAAGCACCTCCTAAATATTCCCTCTGACTCCAGAGAGTCTGGTCGGCTGTAGCACTGCCCAGTCCTGTGGATTCAAATTTAACAACATGATACTAGAGCAGCTCTCAGTAATGCCAGCCATCTGCAGCACCGAGGGTCATGTAATGTAGGCAGAGTGGGGGGAGTAAAGCGGGCTAGTGGTCCTGTTGCAGTTAAATGTGATGTGTTCCCCTCTCTGTGGGTCCCCCCGCTAGGTGTTTGTAAAGCATCAGATGTCATGTCCACTCTTTCCGTCAACTCTCTCACGCTTGTGTGCCCTCCCTCACCATATTCTCACATTCTCTCTTTCCCTCTTTCTCTTGTTTTTAAGCATTGACCATCTTGTCAAATAAGACTTGCACCCGAAGTAGCCCAAAATACATTTGATACCCACTTGTACTTTTCTGATGTCTTAAAGCAATCTTCTATACAGCTGCATTTTTCACATATTATTTATTACTCACAAGGACTAAAAACTATTAAAAAAGAACGACACAGTAGATGTTTGTGAGGAAGTTTTGCCATTTCATTAGTTTGTAGTAATTAATGTAATTTTGTAATGAAACATTTAGTGAATATGAAATAGTCATGATTTTATTTTAGAAAGGGAGTAGCATATGCAAACCAAAGAACACTTTTCATAGTTTTAGTTTTAGTTGTGTGAAAAGGGTAGGACCTTCAACCAGAGTTGTGCTCGTATTCCCTTCATTTTCCAATTTCTTTCAGGAAATGTCATCATTCCTGTAGTTGTAAGTGTTTATGGCGTCCATCTATGGCAGCCCTGCAGCATATGTCCATATGTGGTGTTTCTGACACGGCAAACAGAGCTGGCTAGCATAGCGGACGGGATGCTATGGCTTTTCGAACTGTCAGTGTCAAGCCCATTGGTCTAGTGCTTTGAGGTTTTACTACGAGAGCTATTCAACATTTTACATTAAATCAATCATAATACACAGCACCCAGTTACATAAACAATCATGTCTTCTGTGGCACTCCATGTTGGTCTGCTTCTGTCTCTGTCTCTCTTCCTGTTCACTTTGAATTGATCTATCATAGCCAGATAAGCTGCAGAAGACTTGAAAATGCAACATGACATCAATGCAAACTGAAACGGTTCCACGAAAAATATTGGCCGCAGCTGTTTTGACTAGTTTGTTACAAAGATTTGTGTTTTCATCTAGAGCGTGAGTTCATGGTCCAGGGTTATGTAACAGGTTCATTTCAGTAGTTATCCCGACATATCGAGTAGCGCTGCCATATTCATAGACAATTAGGGCTATGCGTTGTTTTTATAATTGTTGATCTCTTATTTTTGTAGCATATAATTTCAACCGGTGGGTCATCAAAGCAGCCTGGCACTGCCTCCAGGATGTTTTCTGTGCAGGGAAAAGTTGAAACCATGTGATACTGAGGTCCCATGCTGTAAGAATTTCAACAAAAATGAATGACACTTGTTTTACAGTGATGGGGTTTTTGAAGCAAGTTGTATTTATTTGCAGGCCGCGTTCAGGACCACACATGTTGGCCAAGCTCTGAAGAGACAAGCCTGTACCTTGTTCCATAGAGCTGTTACTCACTGTGTTCCTATTCTTTATTTAAGCCTTTCCCGTTGTCTGAACTGGCTAATTGTAAATGCCTTTCAATCTGATATTCTTATACAAAATTATATCAGCCGGTTTTGTAAAACTGGTGGCCTATCGTTGTTGAACCGTCAAAAGGCTTTGTAGAGGCTTTATGACCAAATCTATGAAATACATTTTACTTACTATGCATAATTAACAACAATACACTAAGCAGATTTCCATGCCAAATGCATGCCTCTTTATTATACTTTTAAGTCGTTAGTGATTTGCATTTTGTTTAGCTGTTTGAGTATCACTTATTAAATGTATATACCTGCATTAACTATAGGCTATAAAAATAGGATGTCTGCCTACCCATTGAAATTGCATCAATTTGAAATGGTTGCAAAACCAATTTTGTGTCACAAACAACATTGCCATGTTGCCTGACCTTTTCCCCTCCATTCTTCTAAATCCCAATTACATTCTGTTCAGTTTTGTTCGTTTTATGGTATTTTCAAGCACTAATAACAAACGTTTTGAGCTAACACAATGTTGAGAAAGTAAAAATATGGTCTATTTAAACACCCAGATGAATCTGCAGATACTCGCTGTTTGGTTTCTGTGTCCATTACAAACAGCGTCATGGTAACAAATGCTAACAAACATCCCAAGTGAATCGAATAAGCATCCTTTCAAATATACGTGTTGTGCTTCGGTAGTGTGTTTATACAAACTATCTTTAAACCGCTGCCAGGCAGTTTGTAACCACACAAACAGCAATCACGTTAAAGATAAACTTTGCATAGCATTTTGTCCTGCTATTCTCTCTCTCTCTGATTATATTACATTTATATTATTTATTTTATGTATTTTTATTTTATTTATATTGTACCTACTTTGAGTGTATCAAGGTAGTTTTACAAAGTCCTTTAAGGCCCTTTTGAAAATGCTCTTTTGTTTATTTTGACAGACACGCGATGACTTTCTTGGCCAAGTGGATGTACCTTTACATCAGATACCGGTAAGCGTCAGTTAGTGAAAATCAAAATGTTTTATTGACATGTCCTGTGACTAATGTTATGTACTTTTCACAAGTTGATATAAACATTTTGTTTCACTTTTACCGATAACCTCTCCATAACCTTACCCATATATGCACACCCTCATTGCCATGGTCCATTGCACATTGTGGTGTTTAGAATGGAAATTCCATCCATTTGTGATGTCGGTGCTACTATATAAATACAACTTGTACTGTCATTAGTTATACTGTAAATACATTGCCTACGTAATGGCTTTTTCTGGGTGTAATATATCTTCTTAATTCATGCTAGGGAGTAGGGATCTTATAAACATATATTTTAGAGCATGTTATAAGTATTACTTTTCTATAATTGTTTTATTTCAGACAGAAAATCCTAACATTGAAAGGCCATACACATTCAAGGATTTTCTACTTCACCCAAGAAGGTTGGCATTGCTTCATGATTGCTCCTATCCTCCCACCTGCCTCGTTACAGAATTGATTTGACTACACGTTTTTACAGGAGATCTTATATTGACACTCCTGAATTCCAAGACTGAGTAAGCTTGAGGGTGTCTAATGGATGTAGCCTATTTAAACCACTTTAATTTGGAATAAGTTTGTCTTTGTGTTTTTATGTAGCCACAAGTCCAGAGTAAAAGGTCACCTGCGTCTCAAAATGACCTACCTGCCCAAGAACCCTGAATCTGGGGAGGACTCCGCAGATCAGACTGAAGACACAGATGTAAGAGTCACAGATGTACCTTGTCTGTTTGTCAGATCAATACCCATCCCACTATCCCACCACAGACTCTTCACGTATTGAATGTGCCTGTTGTGGTCCCTCTAACATTTACATTACACTTGTTTCCAAGCGCTGTGACTTGGCTGGGTCAGTGTTCATAAGGTATGAACTAGCTCAGCATGTTAGGGATAGTCTCTTTCAGGAGAAGACATCTGACTCATTTTACCAGATGTGAACTCTGCCAAGTCCAGTTGACTAATGGGCCTAGCAGCTCTCTCAATGTAGTTATTGATAAAAGCAGCACGTCATCATTCTTAAACATGCCTAATGTAAGTACTGGCCAGGAACAGCATGTCCAAAAGGGCAATCTAAATTTGTCCCGTGACGAGCCCATGGCCTTTGAGAAATAAGCTGACATTCCCCTTAGAATCACTTGAAGCCAAGCTTGGTTACCAGGCCCAAACAGTTATGCTAGACACTGCATTCCCTTTGCGGTTGCCAAGTCATTGTTCTAATTCAGCAAATATACAGTTGAATGTCAAGAGATAGAGGCCATGTTGACATTTACATGTGCCGTGTTGTGTAACAGTGTTTGTTTTTGTCGTGCAGCCGGGCTGGGAGTTCCTGGAGGGCCAGGACATGTCAGGTCCCCGGCAAAACAGCCAACTGCCCGCGCTGCCCCCTGGCTGGGAGGAGAGGCAGGACAACCTGGGAAGAACTTACTTCGTCAACCATGAGAGCAGGACCACACAGTGGCACAGGCCCATAGTGCAGTAAGTCTTCTGCCCTTCCATTTATTGCACACTCTGTCTTGATGCTCTCCATATATGGTGCATGTCGATGTTCCAGCATTATCCTGTTGTATTAAAAGATGTTAATATAAATGATAACATGTGGGGGCCTATTCCCTGAATAGAGACCGCCAGGCAGAGGCAGAAGAAAGGCAGAACATCCATCTTGAAGCTCAGCATGCTTTCACAGCCCGTCGACAAATCTCTGACCATGAGGACGAAAGACGGGAGTCACCAGAGGTTTGTTTTTTATTATTTATTTATTTATTTATTTATTTATTTATTTATTTATTTATTTATGTATTTGCACAGTAAAAACACAACAGAAGCGCATCAAAAAAAGTATAAAAAAATATATACATATATTTAAATACATACACACATATATATATATATATATATATATATAATAAACCTGTGCAGGTGAGGTTAGAAACCCGAGTGGGCTTATAACAAATACCTCACCTAAAAAGTAATTATCAGACGTCAGAATA
>JAVQIZ010139049.1:0-17903 GCA_036023535.2 Galaxias brevipinnis | reverse complement strand
GAGGAAAGACGCGCGCGCACACACACACACACACACACACACACACACACACACACACAGACGAAGCAGGAGAATGATGGTGGTGGTACTTACATGAGGACTCTGTGCCGAACATGGCTGGGCCGGGAGCTGCGATGGAGATGGAGGAGGGGAGGGGGAGGGGGAGGGGAGGGGGGGTGGAAGGGGAGAGAGAGAGGGAGGGGGGGAGGTTGATGAGCAGGCAGCTACACAGCGGGGGTCATCAAAGCACACAATGCAGCCAGCCGGCTAGCCCTGGCTCGCAGACGCCCAGATGCTCCGCGCTCCGCTCCCGTTGCCGCTAAACGACCCTTCCTCCACACACGGCCCGCTCTGAAAACACACGCACAGCCGCCAAAATGGGGCCTCGCTAAAGAGAGCAAGAAAGAACAGAAAAATATCCAGAACCGCTCCACCAGGGCAAATGTACCGGTAAGTGTGGTTAAAATCCAGACATGGAGCAGCTAGCCATTGCTTCCCTTCTTTCTGCCGCCGTCCATTCCCTTCTCCTGACTCTCGATCGGGTCTATGTTATTGTCTCTGTCAGACTATATGTCCATGCTGATGAGAGCAAAGGGGGGTTGTCCCGGGGAGAGGGAGAAAAAAAAAACATCCACCACGAACAGCTCCTGCAATCCTGGGCCGCGGTAGGCTGGTAAGACAATAGCTATGCAAACAGTGAGTGACGTAAGGAGGCCTGCAAAAGACGGACTGACTGCTACTGCTGCTACCGGAGGGAGCGAGAGAGAGAGGGATGGAGGGAGGGAGAGAGGGGGAGATTAAGCGAGGGATGAGGAGACTGGAGTGAGAGGGGGGTGTTGAAGCAAGGGTGGGAGTGGAAACTGGCCAATCAAAACGTGCACCTTATGATGGACCCAAATATTCTACCGTTACACACATACACCCACACATTGAGCACACATCCCCCATTGATGGAGCGAAGAGGGAGCTCCAGAATGGCAGCTCAATAAACTGAAATGAATAAGGAGCATTAGGCTGTCGATTGCTTTTTACTGAGTTGCTCTGTAATTGTATTCCTACTTAGCAATATTATTTCTCAACACTTTTATTATTAATTATAATTTTTATTTTATCATAATTTTATTTCTTGCCTTGCACTTTGAAATGCCTGTGTATGGAATATCCAATACAAATAAATTGACTTGGCTATATATATGAAGGCAAATCGTTATCAATTTTAGTGTAGTTTTTGCACTAAAAGCTATTAAGTATTTAAAGAGTGCATAAATCTAGGCCAAACGAAAGCCAACTGAAATTCCTTAATAACAGTCACAGCATTAAGAAATAGAGATGCACCGATACCATTTTTTGCTGACCGATACCAGTACCAATACTTAATCTTGAGTACTCGCCGATACAAGTACTTCTCATATCATTGCCAAATCAATTAATTAATTCATCTTTTTTTCATTTAGCAAATGTAATAGGCTAAATTAATGGTAAAGAAATAATTAATTGTAAATTGCATTTATATAAGATACATTTTGTATTTTATTTTCATTAATAGTTTTGATACAAACGGTATTTAAATAAACGAAGGTGCATAACAAGTGACAATGATTGACGGTCTAACAAACATCACATTTCAACCCTTTGCTACCTCTGCTACGAACTATTTAAATATTAACATTTTGGCTATTCCTAACACATAATATTCTTAACACATACCTAGGTATGAGCATAGGTAAACAAAAGAACAGATTTAGAAAATGTAATATTACAAAATTTCACAAATTGGAAAATGGAAAAAGGTATGCTCATTGACCTTTTCCTTCCCTACCATGCTACAGATAGGTTGTATTTTTTTTTTTTTTACAAAAAGCAGAGTCTCTGCATTTTTACAGGACAGCCTGTTTCTCCTGTCATCTACTGCGAGAGAAGCTGCGCTGAACAGCCGCTCTCTTTCCATGCTGCTGCATGGGCAGATAAGAACCTCCTAGCTAAAACATGCTAGGGCGGAGAAACGGATCTTGTTAACTGCCCAGTACAGGAGTACGTCGTCCTTCCTCTGAATGGTTCCTTCTCCAAGATACGTTTCTAGTTGAAACATCGCTGGTACGGAAGTGCTGCTTGCTGCCTCGTTGGTGTGATGCTCTTCAAAAATTGCATCAAAGAGACAATGCAAGCCGGTGTCTCGATCCTGATTGCACCAAATCTTCGTAGGTGGGGGTTGATGGGCTTGCCTGCAAGTGACATCCCCAGTCTTCTCGGACTCTGTGGCCAACATCTTTTTCGCTGCTGTGCTGGATTCTCTGCTTGAGACATAGCGGTCCTTATACCTTATAATGGAATATGGAAAAATATATTTTTGGGACAAAACAGTTGTAATGTAGGCGAGGGGCTGTATTTGTTGTTCACTTTCGTTCTTATCTAAAACAAGAGATGTCCCACTCACGTAACTTATCCTCAACTATCATAGGGTGTTGGGCATCTCTTCAACGAATTTCAGCAGGCAATCTTTGAACCAGAAAGCATTGATTGATCACAACGTAAACAAACATGATGTGTATGCACTCATTTTTTCTAACAATCGCATTCTAGAGCTACTCGCGTGCGATAAGAACTCTGGACTGTTGGAAATGTAAGAACTAATTTGCAAAACAGTTAAAATATAAACATGTTCTATGTCCAGCAGCAAGATATGTTTTACAAAAAGTAATTCATGCACCAAAATAGTAAAAGGTTAAGCTAACCAAGAATCCAAGAGGGTTGTGATGCAGTACATGGGCTCCAACTCTAATTTGCGAAGCGCTTTCTTACCGCACTTAGCAAAGTGGCTTTCATGGTTCAGATTCCCTGGTCCTGGTTAGCCTCCGTACTGAGCAGCCGTGTTAGCACTTTAACAATTGGGATTACACCTGCCGCTGTCGCAGCTGAAGAGTTGAATTGGTCAGTTCTTCAAATGGCGCAAGCAGAGACAGACTTTTCAATCTGCCCCCACTGATTTGCTGTGAGTGTGCCTGGAAGCTTAAAGTCAGCACCGAACACAACCAAAGGTCAGTTTTTGCTCCAGAACGGACTCCAGCATATAGAATGTACTATTCCAGCATGTCTGCACATCTTGCTTCAACCGTTTTACAGGCAGATTGAGTTCACGCTGGATGTCTTCAAGACGGCTGGAGGCAAAATCAGAGTGGTGGAAGTGGCCCACACTTCGTCTTCCGGTAGCCACTACATCAATCCCGCTACGCTGAGAGAGGAGGCCCTCATTAATCGCAAGCTACAGCGTGTGAGCAACACATCCTAGGCTTGGCGGCCCACAGTCAATCATAGCCTTATTCATGTTGCGCGCATTGTCTCGGATGACAAGGTGCACTTTTTCCTTTGGAATATGCAACATACAAATTGCCTCGGCTTTATGCGATCCTCTAAATTGCCTTGCATGTAAGACAGCCTGACGAAGAACAAAATCGGGATCTATCCACTGAGCAGTGAGGCTCAGCATGGACATTGAACATACGTTTGAGCTCTAGTTGTTGGAAGTAAAGCTGATTGCTGCTACATTAACATCCAAGATTAACTCTTGCAGAAGTTTAGCTACCCAGCTGTAAATTTTTGGCAGGACTGTTTCAGATATGTAGCGCCGGGTAGGTATGTTGTCTTTCGGCTCAAGAACTTGCAGTAGGCGACGGAACCCTACGTTGTCAACTAGCTGGAACAGTTAATTCCAAGCAATGCACTCGGTAAGTGCCATGGTGATATTTTGTGCTCTTGGGTGATCAATAGTGTATCTCTGTTCTTTGGAATGTTTGTTGCAAAGTTGGCTGTTTTGTAAAGGTTTTAGGAAATGCTAGCATTATTTGCAGTAGTAGTCTGTGTTACGAAGCCTTCGTATCCTGTTCTGTGCCGGTTCTTTAAATGTTTAATTAAATTTGACATGTTGAAGTTCCTTGAGTTGTTTCCTCCTCTTGATATACTTGCATGGCATATATTGCAGTTAGCAAATTTAATATCTGTTTAGTTGATCTTGAAATATTTCCAGGCAAACATTTCAACGATGTGATGTCCCTTTAACGATTCACAGACTTTCCCGCTTTGTATCGGTCGTTGCTAAGGTTTGTTTTCCAATACCCGATCCGAGTACTGAAGACCAGTATCAGCCTGAGCAAGCTGGCATGTGGGTTAGCTCAACTTTACTATGTCAGAGGCCTCTTCTCTCTTTTGTCCCTCGCACATGGTCACCCTCCTTTCTCCACCCTCTCCGACATCTTTGTCCTTCAGGCAGAGGCACGATCCTACCCCCCACCCTCAATATCCTTCTCCTCCTGCCATCTCTCATTTCCTTTGCGAAAGAGGTCTCCTGGGGTCATGTTAATTACACTGTGGGCTCTTTGAAACACTCTGCCAGGGGAAAAGGGGAGAAGGGCTGTACTGGGATCAGCTCTGAGCTATTCTTTCTGTAATCATGGGCACCATAATCTGCTCTAATGTCAGCTTTTCCACAGTTGTCACCGCTGATGGTAATCAGTATAATCTGATCTGGGATCAGCTGCGTGTAGGAGAGTGTAACAACTTCCTCATCATAATCAGGTGGGACTACAACACGCAAAGCAAGTCCCCCCATAATCTCAACCGATAACTAGCCTATCATAATCTACAGCAGAAAAACTGAATTTTTGCCCAGGAGGTAAGTGGATATTGAAGAAACCTTGAACAGGTCAAGTTTTGTTTTCACTTGCTCTTAAACTGAGAAAGACTTATGTTTTGTAAATCCGTGCAACAAACGATAAGCATTCAATTTGAGACAATGTGGAAAGACACTCCGCTAAAAAGCTCCATGAGAAAAGATCTACCCCAAAGAGAAACAAAAGGCCCACGCTCTCACTAGGACTAGCATGTGCTATTGAGTCAGAGAGCTTCTTTCAATCAGGTGTCGTCAATGGGCACACTTCCTGGCACAGCTCTCTCTCTTGATAATGTGGCGGTCTTAAGGGAGAAGCTCATTGTACCATGGCAAAATGTAACGCAAACGAGCACATTACTAAAGTGGGCCACCTTGCTGCATCCGTTTTTGAGGCAACATTCAGGAGACCCTTAGATCTGAACAAATACAAAGACACCCCCTCCACACCCTATCCCAACCCCGCCCAAAGCCTAAAAAGGAGCTGATAAGTACCACCCAGGATAGCCTCTCCTCCGGGTTGCTAGGCAACTAAAACATAAGTGTGAGGAGAGTGCGGCCATATTTGAAAGATAGATAAAGGGGGAAAGAATAGCAAGTCAAGAAGAAACAAAAGGTGGGTGTTGGAGTTGTTTAACGTTGAGACACTATCAGACTTTTACTAATTCAAAGCTCTGGTATGAAGTTAATGCGTACTGGAATAAAAATGTCTTCTACCGTTTGATATAGAAGGCAGCGCAACATGGACAGTAAGGTGGCTATAATGGCATGGTAGTCACTGAATATAATTATCTAACAGGAGCTATTTTATAACGTTGTTATTCAAGGAACAATGTGGTGTTCAGTTTATGATTAATTACGACTATTGTAAAATAGTCTCACCTTTAAAAATGCACCTCTATTGCTATTCAGGTTTAGTTGCACCTTTGAATACGGTCCCAATAATGAGATCTGAAAGGAAAAATATTAACCTTGTGTAACCAAATGTAACTGCTTAATTTACTGTGCTCTGCTCTGCTCCGGAGTGGGAATGTGTACAAACAACAATGCCAGTGAAGATGAAAATTGGTCACAGCCACACTTTAATAATCAGCTACTGGTTCTTCCAGTAGGACAGATCCACACAGGGGTCTCCAACCAAATGCAGCGACAGAAGAAAGCCATCTGGGTCAGCAGTCGTTGTAGCTCTATTGTTGCTGACACCAACTGGTCAAACAGGAGAAATGCGTTTACCCTCTGAAAGCTACATGGTCTTTAAACTTGTTGCAGGCATTTACCATTCAGGTGTTATGTGGATTTGGTAGTGAGAAAGGCCTGGGGTCTTCGAAAGGTGCCTGATGGCCAGGGTTGTTGGCACAGCGTATTTTTACTGAAGGTGCTGAAACTATGTGTTCCTATGATTGAAGATGCTTACAGCTTAACCTACTTGATAAGGGACTTGGGCATGGGGGTATGCCGCCTTGTAGATAGGTTAGAGATGTTAAGCTTCTGGTCAGTAAGAATAAAGAAACGGGAGAATCACTCAGTCAGACACACTTTCTCCTGCATGCTGTTGAACTAGCTCCAACAGATCCTATTCCAGGGCCAGTGAGAGCAAGGTTTGGCATAACTGTATAGCCTGAAATGAAGAAATGCAAAGCCTTCCAGTTCAAAGGAGGGACATAATTCTACACAGAGAAATGTTACTAGTTAGTAAATTACAGCAAAATCTCATAGGGAGAGTAACTGACTTAAAGTTGGTTTAGCGCAAATAAAACCATAATAACATTACTGCCGTTAATAGATGTCAGCACGGATTGTTAAGTAGAACTAGAGCAAGACATTCGTATGTTGTTTTCCAATTCCAGTGGTAACATCTTACAAACCATGGAAAACATCCCACCGAAGGGAGAGCAATTACTCAAAGAGATGACATTTTTTCAATTTTTTTATTCAGACCTGATTACATGGACAACATAATGTATCTTAAATCATTACTATACCCCAGATCTTCTATGTGCTATGTATGTAGGATGTATTATTAGACTTGATGGACATGGGGGATATGCCTAAGTGTCAATACAATTTGCATTGATTCTTATATTTACATGGGCACAAACACTTCAAAACATTCAAAGCTGGAGTATTCAAACACACTCAGCCAGTCATTTATCAAACTGTCCATGCATGGAAATGAAGTCAAATTAATAATCACCCAGTGTGAATAGATGAGAACTCTGCTATTCCACACGTCACATGACGTTGTTGTAGTTTGTGGCTCTTTACCACATCCGGCTAGTTGATTTCTCATGGGAAAGATAGTTTAAGCGCTTAATTCACCTGCTAGTGCCCTTGGTTTGCACAAACCGTAAGCACCTTTAAATAGTACACGATACCTCACTTCGCCAAACACACCCAACATTGAATGCTAGCAGCCCCACTCAAGAAAGCCAGCTGTCACTGGGCTTGGAACGTGTTTCCCCTGGACCATCTCGCAGAGAGAGTTGAGGTGCAGCGGTCTCCACAGGTTGCTGATATGCATTTTCAAGAGACCAATATGATTGAAACCAGACATTTTTAGGAAAGGCCTTTGGCTGGCGGGGCCTGCCCTGTCAAGGTAGGACAAACAAGGCTGCTTAGGATCATCTTACAGAGGCCGCACACAGGTCTAAAAAAGGTCTGAACTTGCTTTCCTGTGTGTGTATATGCGTTTGTTTGTGTGTCCCTGAATCTTGAAGTTATTGGCCATCCAAAATTTATGTCACAAAAATATATTGGTACCCTCACTACTACTACAACATTTAGAGCATTTGGTTTATTTATTAACTAAATTATTTTACTGTGCATAAAAACAATGGACATAGGTCACTGCCTGTGACCTATACAGCAAACTTGCTTTGAGGCACACAAGGTCTCTAAAATTGTAGTAGAGCTGAGACACATGGTACTATACAAGGATTTCAGACTAGGAATTATGCCGGGTATCAGACTACACGATTTCAACCCAATTTCTACACAATTTTGTCAAACGGCCAACGTCGGGCCCAAATTTGAACGTTGGGAACGACGAACAGTACGTGTAGTGTGATATAATCCGCAAGTTGCGATGTGGCGTCAGGGACGCCTCACAACACCGCAACGAAAAGTCTAGCATGTCAGAATTTTTTTTATTTTCCTGCAGCGTGTGACAACTCCTACGTTTCTTGACGTTGACCAATAGGAACACGCATAGTGCTTCTGTAGCCATGACTGACAATTTCTTGACCCTTCTCCCCGACGACATATGAACTTCTGCGAGGTTGTAAAAGACAGCACATGATGATTGGCTGGGGTCACACTTGTAATGTTGCCAGTCTCCTGGCCAAGACAAATTTTTGACAAATCTATTGCGTAATCTGACATGACGGTGACCATCGTGAACGACAAAATAAATCATGCAGTCTGATCCCAGCATAAGTTGAAATAAGCTGTAGCTTTCACCTCTTTTCTGGGTACAGAGGACCCTTTACACATCATTTAGGAGTCATGGTGTGGGAGGTCACTTAAAAAAAGGGAAAGATGCTAAATAATTGGCTAGTGAGGACTACAACATCTTATCAGAAGGGGGAGGGGGGTTCCTTATTTATTTAACCAGGAGACTTTTACAATGGAGTCCTGACCAAGAGGAAAACATCAGCATAAGACAAGAACTCACGTAAAACATTAAAACAAGCAACATAAACATTAAAACGATATGTGATTAGGCCTCTCTTTGTCACAACTGTTTGATAACCACATGAGGGATCACTGCAAGAACAATTGTTTGTGCTTGTGTGTATTCATGAATAACATCGGCCAATGTATTAATATCAGAATTTGTTTAATTCCCTAATATCGGTAATTATTGAATAATCGGGCTCTACCATCCAGTGACCAGCATCAGAAATTGGATAGAAATCCTGGAATGTGATGGATAGTCTTTTCCTGCCCAGTAACCGACTGCTGTGTCCTGCTGTTTGTTTTTCGAAGAATTTGGGATGGTAAGGGAGTTCTACGAAACGAAGGACTATGAAAATTAAAACATTAATTATGAAATTGTACAAGTTGAGTTTGAAAGTGATACATTGCCCAATAGAACTGTAGACTGCTAGAGGGTATGCGGCAGTCTGGAAACACTAAAATGCGTGCTCCTCTGCAAGGCTCACAGTTATTTGAGCTCTCAATCCACGACCAGCCAACTGGCTTTCCGAAGGAGCACATTGAACATTCCGCTGTTCGTTGCCAAAGAGACTAGCACCTGTCTACTAGGAACCAACAAATATTAAATGTATCGTCTCAGAGTGTCTACCTTCTAAAATAGGCCAAAGTGTTGATGTAACCTAAAAGTGTACCCCATGCAGTTTACTTGTTCCCCCGTTGTTGTTCCACCATATGTACGTTTATTTAAAAAGTCTCAACTACACCCACTCAAGATGAATAGGCCTCATAAAAAGTAAGAAATCTATATAGCACTAACGGTAATGTTGTTCAACAATATCAACGCTTTTTGTTTTAGTGTGCTGTTCCAAAAACTAAACTCTACAAATAGAATTAACTTGGTGCTGACTAGTATGTACGTCTCTACCGGCACATGCTAATTTAATTAGAAGTACACCTGCTGCATCATTTTTTGGTTGTGCGTCCGCTTTTTCTTTCCGATAGGTAGTTGAGTGTCAAAGTGAGACAAGAAACCATGAAATACAACTTGTGGTGAGTTGCTGATATTTTCTATAAACGGGAAATAGCACAGCAAGCAATCGGAAGACCAGTTTAATATGTATCTCATTCATCCTACAATTTAACGTAACCCCTAAACTATTGTATTAACCTCAGTTTTAATGTTTGGTTCCACCACCAACCTCTACACCTCCTCCTTATGCTTAGCATGCCCTTGCCTCTTACTGGGTAATTCTTTAGTTTGTAATGTTTTAGCAGGTAAAGGAACAAGCAAGTATGAGTATAATCTCCATGCTTATTAACCTACCATTTAAACATGGCGCTGTAGCTAAATTAACTAACGTCGTTAGGTAATGACTGTGTAGGCTACAATTAGCCAAATGTAAAACTTGGTAATTAAATTTGTTAGCTGGCTAGCTAGGCTAGGTAGCAACAACTTCATATGAAAACTTTGCACGCTGGCAAATCAGTGTATCCTTGCATTCACCCACCCAATATGTCTGCATGTGAAATGGTCCTACCTGATATATTGTCCAAATTATTTCCTTATCAGTAGCATTTCTTCTTGTTAGCTGTTACAACCACGGCACGAGCAATGGGTCTTGCGCACGAGACTGTAGACGTGTCTGCAAACTTGGGCTAGTACAAGCTGGCTGAAAGCTAGCTGGCTGCATGCTCGCAGTCTTTTGCTAGACCTGTAGTAATTAAGCGTGACATGGCAAGCTAATGCTACTTAGTCGATGTAAAGTGCTCTAATCTAGGAGTTAGGTTATGGTTTAGGGATTTAAGTGCAACCGACCCAGAAACCTGATTTATGTCTTCATGTTTCCTTTTTTAAACAACCAAGTGGACTCAACATTTATATAAATACGTAGGATCCTATAATTTACAGATTACATAGATTTACAGGGAATGGTAGAAAGTATGAGTGAGTCAGTCGATAGAAAATTTGTAATTTAATGCAACATAATTGTGACCGAGTTACAATTAATCTCATTGAAATAATTCACCAAACTGACAGACAGGATGTTTAATACAGGTATATATTACAATGTGCCTTCTTATAATACAGTTAGGTTTTGTTTATTTTGTAAAAAATAAGCACCTGTGAGGAGTTATATTTTAAACGTATTGTAAATGTTTAGGAGCAATACAGATTGCTTATTTAGGATTGTTAAATACTGCTCCCTTTAAAAGTGAATGCTCATTAGGTGTTAGGTCAACAGGCAATCAACTAAATTTGAGATCTCAATATTAAGAAAAAGCTTATTTCGTTCAGTGGGAGTACCAATATAAGGGGCACAATAACGTTGAGTGGACGACAATGGAGACTGCTTGTGCAAAAAATACCAGCCATAAACACAAAGGGCTTATATACATGTGTCTGACAGTAATTTTGTTGGACGACTGTTTCAGCCAAATGTTACACTCTTTTGTAAATCTGCACAGAGAATCATGTATTAATATTGTGAATACATTTATTTTTCGCAGGTTAAAAAGGTGTGGTCTCACAAACATAATAAATATTGCACACGTGATTTACTAGGTGTTTTGCATATACAGGTTTACACTTCTCCTACACTGTAATTTTCCCAGAGCCTATATTCCAAATACAATGATTTTCAGTTATTTCACAGGAAATATGTGGATCTGTATGAAAATAATAAAAAATAGATTTTAAACTGTGATGTGACGTGTTGTGAGACCAAACCTTTTGTTTTCGTCATGATTTGTACACAGACAAAAATATCATCCAGTCATGCAATGTTGTTTGGGGGGTTTTCTTGTTTTTTTTATCAAGCATTCTGCATCTCCTTGCCAATCTTGTAACTCAGGATTTTGTTCCAGTCAATCTTTGTACGCGTCACGGGAAGTTGGCGGCGTAAGGCTTTGAAGGTAGTGTCCGACATTGTCTGGTAATTCTCGTTGATGGCAGTCTATGGTAAAATAAGGAAAATAATAAACGATCAAAGGGAAATATTTTGACGTAACATTACCATTGCATCAATAAGAATTTAAATGTTACAATAAACAACGGGTGTGATGGCCCATGACCTACTTGCAATAACCATGTAAAATGTCAAAAACAGACCGATCTACTTTAGGGAATCCTAAAACAAATTGCTTGCAAAAGCAAACTACTCATTACATAAACATCATTTAATAAGTTGTTTTTAGAAAGGTCTTTTTCCGTACTGAGACAATGTGTTTCTGGTTAGGTGCTTGTACATGTTCTTCACCTACTGAAGCTGAACGATTACACACCTGGTAGTCGTTCTCTGCAGCCTCCATGATCTTAATGAACTCCTTTGCAGTTGCAGCTTCATTCTGATCATGAAAAGGAGACGAGATAAAAATCTATTTTCTATTTTGCAAATGGCCTTTTATGTTTTGCTTTATATTATTCAAGGTTCTCTAATAAAAAATGGCGTAGATAAGACCATAAACATCTAGTATTAGTTGAAGGACTACCACATGCACTACCAAATTGTGTGTTTGCATGTATTAAATTACTCTTTACTGTTTGTGTGTAAGCTTTATGTGAAAACTTTTCAGCGAGTACACCCAATTCATTTTTTACTCCATCGTGCCGTGGTGCTCTACTTACAGAAACTGACATGGACTCCTGGACCTCTTTGTGGCTCACCAGCTGAACATTTCCATCCTCGTAGTAATGAACCTACAACAAGAAAGATACACTTATTGTCTGTGTGTACTTGCGCTGACAGTCTGGGACATTGCATATATGCTGTCTCATCAACCTCTTATTGTAATTCTGCATTTACATAGTAACATCATCCCCTGTATTACCTGAATTTTCATGATGCCTGCCACTTGGGTGGAGGAAGGAGAGATTGTGAACTTCCACTCCGACCTCCAGCGTCCGTTCCTTTTATATTGGACAAGAAAAGGAAATGTATTCAGACTTAATTTATTTCTGATAGAATATCATTGAGCATAAACATTCTAGTCATTTTCACAGAAAAGGCTCAATGATTCGGATTTATGTGATGTCTGTCCACACATTTAACATAGAATCTGTTAAAACCAAACAACTGCACACGAAAGTGTATAAGATTTAAACGCTATATTATTACGCTCTAAGCTCAGTATAACCCCCCTGTAAAGAGGATGGGAGCTGCTTTTATCCCATTATATTAACCTGATCAGGGTACAGCTCAACAACCTAGTGGGGGCCAACAACCTTACGATTCGGGGAGTTAAGCACCAGCAAAGTCAACAGCAAATTTGTTAGTGTTTAAACCCAGTTTTGATTAAAAAAAAAAGGGGAAAAGTGTTTCAGCTAAGGTGAATGTGAAATGGAAGAAAATATATTTTACGATATTCTTGTGATATAGTAATTTCTAAGAAATGGTTGAAAAGTTCAACCTAAATCAAGACTGCATTTCAAACCAACTCTGTCTGGATCACTTGCATACAATTCCTACCAATGACATGAATAACTTTACAAATTTGTATTAAAAAATATCTTTTTTTATCCAACATACCAGAAGTTTTTGGGTTGAAACTGATGGCACTCGATACATACAATGATGGTTTGATGTCCGTCTATGGTTTTTCCGTAGATCTTTGAAGGAAAATACATTGAATTAAAATTGTGGAGGAAAACCATTGGAACTGCTAGAAGTCATGGAAAGAACATGATTCCAATAAAGGACATTTATTATTTTAACTGAGGATGCACTTGAAAATATTTACGATGTGTGGGCTGTCTGACTATTGTTGTGAACTTCAACATTTCAGACCGGCGGTTTGTAGATGGTAGTCCTTAAAATATAGCAATTGGATCACTTTAATAAGCTCAGAACAATTCCATCTGGTTAAATGGTGTGAAACTTTGTGTGCTTAAGTGATTGACAGAAAAGTGAGGTCATTGAGAACTTGCGACATTAGATCCAAACACATGCAGTCGCAAGCACACAACTTGGCGCAAGAGGATGAAAGAGTGCATAAAGCTTGATGAAGACTTAGATTGAGCACGTACAGTGCAGACTCCGTTGGGATAGTGCTCCTTGACATAGGCCCTGACAGCGGCGTCCACAGCACTCCGCCATCCCTCCATGGAGCTGTCCACATCGTGGGGCCGTGGGTCGCTGGCCTCCTTGCGAAGGTGGTCGAACTTAAAGGACATCTTGTTCTTGGGGTCCAGGACCCTGCCGCTGCCCAGGTCACCATGTTCCGTGATTAAGACCTTGAGAGGGGGTATTGTGTATAACGGACAGAAAATGAATAGAGGGGTAAATGTGGTCAGCATTGCTTCTCTAATGGCATTATATTTAATATAAACTACTTATCTCATTGCTCATCATGGTGCCATACTGCTCCATTGTTTGGTGCTCATAAAATCCTTCCAAACACAATTACACTAGCAAATGCTGTACTGAGAACTGCTTGTATGATGAACAAGATAAATGGATGCCTGTGACGTGAATTTCTATCCAGGCAACATTTTACATGTAATGGCTCACAATGCCATTCCTTGAAACATAGATACTGTAAGTTTGAATTACTGTCTAAACGGCATAAAACATGAAACAGTTTATGCTCTCAACACATACATGGGGGAGTCTTTGAGACATGGCACCCACAGTCATATCAACCTAACTCAAATATATAAAAAAAATTTTTTATATATATATACTTAAGAGAAAAATATTAAACTGTAAAGTTAAGGATATTTATATCATACATCCAAATGTAGACTACCAGGGCCCTGGCATTACTATTGTCAAATCACATACAGTAACCAAGCAAGGGATAGGCAATCAGAGCAGAAAAGTGTGTGCAAATCTATGTGTAGCAGAGGAGATGCATGCATAATATTGAGCTAATGCAACTTTTATCTTAAAGCTTTCTCTTAACCACCAACTTTTTTTTTGGTTTTTAGTTTATTTTTAGTTACTGTGTAACTAAACAGTATTTACTTTTTCACAGCAGTTATTTTTATTGTAAATCACCTTGTAACCCTGTTTGGAAAGGCCCTATATAAATAAAGTTGTTATTATTTTTATTATTATTATGTATTTGTAATATTTTTCTATCAACTACAGGAAAAGCTATAAACCTGTGGCTTTTTTAGTATTTTGAGAGCCACAAACAAACCCCACCTGATCTTCATATCCCTCGACCTTCACCGGAGTAAACTGGTCCACGTTGTACTGTGCAAAGGCACTGTGTGGACAAAACACAAACAAGTATTACTCATCCCCTAGGGAATTTAAGCAAATCAGGGTGCTGTTGATTTAGTAATGGATGGGAAGAAACCTAGCGGTTCTCGCCGGGAATTTACTTACTGGGCTGCACCTTCCCTGAGAAGATTGTCATTGTTGAGAAGCAATCGCACATCTGGACAAAGAAATGACAAAACAGCACATTAAGACAAAACCTAGACAAGAGAAAAACCCTCGGTGGGTTGAAACCAGACATCACACATTTTACGGCACGCACACACACACACAAACGAAAACCATGGAACCCCAGCCAATCAGTGTCTTAGGGGACAAAAACTGCACGGTTATTATATTGAAGAGGGCCGTGAAATCACAGGGACGTGGAAGGGGCACCAGGGTGGGGAGGCACATTGGGAACGAGCAGAACAAGAGCGCACTGTGTGTACGTGTGTTGGAGTGAGTGTCAAACTGCGATAAGGAGCAGACAGACAATCCCCTGGCAAGTCTCTGAGATGATCATGGCGGCAGGGGATTAGCTATTCCAACAGACACAAACGCAGTAATATCTCCATATGCTAAACGGTGTCTTAAAGAGGACTTTTAAAGCCTCGAACCACTCATCTGAAAGTGCCAGACACACCCAAAAGACTGGCAGCAGCTCCAAAGCACTCCCCTTTGAAAGTGTAGAGCGGAGTCGCCCCCTTTATCTGTAGGCAGTGTGACTGTGTTTAGCTCTTTGTGCTTTGTTGATCTGGGCTCATGTGATGCAGGCCCAGGCCCCTCAGGGTGTCTGGATGAACCCAATGGAGAGGCCTGCATGTGTGGAGGGAGCTTATGAGCAAGCAGTGTGTGTGTGGACAGGAGGCGGAAGAAAGGGCTGGTGGAAGAGCCTCAACGTCTTCAAGTCATTGTGGTGCACCAGAAAATAGCACTTGGGTTTAGGCCCTGCAAAGGGCAGTGCTCTGGAAATAAGTTTAAAATGTCTTTCAAACTCTCCAGGGAACAAGAATGACACACCGTTTTAGCATCACACAAATATCTAGCAAATCAAAAGGTGTTTTTCCCCTTATCGATTGCATGGCATCATGGGGGTTTGGATGGGCCTGTTGCAGAACAATGCACGAGAAAAGGTTTCCTGTGGGCAACTGTTATCAGCATTCTCACTTGCAACGAGGTATGGCAAGATGAGCTTGCTTGCATGCACAGTGACAAACAAAAAGACACCCACAGAAAATCAAGCGCACACATACGCATTCTCACTCACCATTGAAAACCTCATTGAATTCTCCCGGGGGGGCATGGATCACAAAGTTGGCTGCTATGCGTACCTGAAAGAAAAGAAAAAAATATACACTTTTAGATCCATAGACACCTTGAACCACACACACCCTGTCCCTATACTCGTTAGCCAAGCTAAACAATATTCGACATATACACAACTGTCACGATACTAACATTTTCCCCTATGATGCTATTGCTGAAAAAATGTCCCGATACGGATTAGTATCACAATACCACAGTAAATGAAGCAAATAATTATTCTTCACAAAAACAATATATATTTACATCTAAGTCATAGGAGGCATAGGAATAACAATATTATGAATAGAATAACAGACACTGCCAGCCTTTTCTGCAATAACATTCTAATAGAAGTAGGCCCAATGAACATAACAGGCAATAAGGGAGCACAGTTAAAAGGCAATGCAACTGCATAAATAATAAAGCTATATTAGCTAGCATTATTTTTAAGGTAACTTTAGACCACAGGGGGGAATTCCTGTGTGTCATAGATTGCTTAATCACTTATAAAACACATTGTGTGCAAATAAGGAAGTTACTGCTCTTAGGAACTTCTGACTACAGTTAACCTGACTAATGTCTAGTCTCTCACTAGCCAACTATTTTGGTTTTGTCTCTCTCTTTAGTATCCAATACCTAACAATTGATTTTTGATTCGAATTTTTCAATTGATTTTGAAATAATTGTATTATTTGTCTTGTGATTTAGAGGTGTTTTATACTAAAAACATGCACTTGACAAGAGAATATCAAGGTTCTGCCCCTTTCAGCTGCTCTCCCTAAAGGTAGCTCTGAATAGAAGACAGCCGGTATTAAAAACGGTAGCCCTCTTTTGTGTCCTAACCCCGCAACTGAGGCTTCTGCATTTCTGTTGCCTTGTTGTCTTCTGCACTACATTACTTCCTGTTTCAAGGTCACATGACATTGACAGTGAACCCAGCCCCTCCCTCCCCCCCTATGTTTCTCGCAACCATATAAGGGCATGAAAATGTGCTGAGGAGTCTAGTGGTGCACCCCTCCTCTCTCCATCTGTATGTCTCTCTAGCTCTGCCAGGGTGCTGTGGCTAGGACAAGTCCCCCCCTGGGCTGACAAGCTGGGAAAAGGAGGAAGTTGTATATGTGTGTGTGTGTGCGTCCCTCAGGACCTTATTACAGGCGAGTGTGTGGGAGCCTTGGTGCTTCACACTGAATGAAGATTGATTCTCTCTAACGAAGGCTGATACGTTGAGGAAGCAAGGTGCTTTGAGATGAGTGCATGCATTCGTTCACTGTATTCTAGCAGAACACAAGAACAAGAACACGTGAACTAAGTTTAAGGTGCTGTATTATGACAATAGACCATAACTTCATGAGAAGTGTGTGTGTGTGTGTGCGTGTTTGTTCCAATACAGCTCTGGGAACTGTGTGCACACAGAACATATCCCAATGGAGCAGCCATTTGGCTAGGACCTTCATCATTACAGTTGAGAGCTATGTCAACAAACTTTCCATGAAAACACAGGCAGCCTAGGGGGACTCACTGGGCCCCTTACAGATGCTCCGTTTCGACTTTACTCCTGGCTCAGGCCAGGTCGCTCTCACAAAAAGAACAATTTCAGATAAATCCATGGTTTGCTTTAGACTAAAATATCTACTGCCGGTTTGTTGTCAATGTAAAAACCATCAGATAATGATCTCAACATTGTGGGAACATAGCAAACTTGATTCACTTGATTGACCAATAGACCAATAATAAAAAACTTTTGTCTTCTCAGTTTAAAGCACTACTGTGAAGACTTTGGGAACTGGCCGTAGGCTACTTGTGCCTCAATGGAGACTTTGGATAAATATCAACAGGCCTGAATGAGAGATGATGCTGGCTTAGGAGCTACAGCCACTTCATTAAAACCCTGTTAGTTGTCTCACTCTAACAGCAGTGTGTGTGTGTGTGTGTGTGTGTGTGACAACAGAGACAATGCAGGGCCTTTGTCAACACTCACCACATGGTGGGGAGAATGGCCATGGTCAGACAACCACACACACACACACACACACACACACACACACACACACACACACACACACACACACACACAC
>JAVQIZ010139038.1:0-32500 GCA_036023535.2 Galaxias brevipinnis | reverse complement strand
TTATCTCAGTCTACTGCATTACAGTGCCCCCCTCTCTCTCTCTCTCTCTCTTTCTCTCTCCCTCTCCATCCTATCTCTCTCTCTCTCGCTCTCTCTCTCTCTCTCTCTCTCTCCCTCTCTCTCTCTCTCTCTTTCTCTCCTCCAGAATGGTGGCGAGCTGCGGAGGCTCACAGTCGCGGCGCGGCCGCCTTCCTGCCTCCCTTCCTGGGCCTGCCCCCACTCTTCAGCCCTCACATCCAGGCCAACCACACGGCCAGCAGCCCCCTCCAGTCCAGGACCCCCAGCAAGAACGGACGCGGACCCTCCAAAGGTAGGGCGACAGCGCATCTCTTAAAAAAAAGAATAAATAAAAATATAAACACTTCAAATCCAAAATTACAATTTTATTTTACTTGCTTATGCCAAAATGACGTGATGAAAGTGGTACGGCTTTCCTCTAGGCGTCTGTTTCTTTTTGAAGCGTTTGGTAGAAGATGGTGGACAAAACCAAATGATGTGTCTAAACTCCCTCCCCCACCTCATAGAATCCCCCTTCCCTATAGCCCCCAGAGGAGCTGCCTTTATGCTTGTATTGATCCACAACAGTTATATCAG
This sequence comes from Galaxias brevipinnis, assembly GCA_036023535.2. NCBI lineage: Eukaryota > Metazoa > Chordata > Actinopteri > Galaxiiformes > Galaxiidae > Galaxias > Galaxias brevipinnis. Next base: position 31,906 of record JAVQIZ010139038.1, on the reverse strand, counting down.
TTTGAGTGGAACTGCCTGGTTTGTTCTGTTCTCAAGCCCTCATAGCAGCCACCATTTCTGTTTGTATTGAAGTTAAGGGTTTTCACTGGAGGAACATCCAGGCAGCTGTTAGTGAGTGTTTGTGTGTGTGATTGTGAGTACCTATATATGCAGCCCGTACCTGTACGTGTAAGTTACGGCATGCAAATGTTTGTATGTGTGCGTACTTGTGTGTGTGTGTGTGTGTGTGTGTGTGTGTGATCATGAGCTCATATACATGCAACTCGTACCTGTGTGTAAGTAAGTTATGATGTGTGTCCCCGTGTGTGTGCATAAATGTGAGTAAATTATGGAGTGTGTGTGTGTGTGTGTGTGTGTGTGTTAAAGGTTCCAAATCCTTAAGAGGAAGAGCTATGGTATTATGAGTATTAAACTACCCTCCGGGCTCTTGTCGGGAGATGAAAATGAATTAATCATTTGTGTAAGCAGGTGGTAAAACTTTTCACTGGGAATAAGTAAATGCACACTCTTTATCTTCTTGTCCTCTTCGTGCATCTGTCTACCCCCCCACCCCCCCCACCCCACACTTCTTTCCATATCTTTCATTGATTGATGAGATTTCTCCTCTTTAATGACTTTTAGTCTCTCGGCTGGTAAATGTTCACCCCATCTCTCCCGCTCTCTCACTCTCTCTCTTTCTCACTCTCTCTCTCCATCTCTCTCTCCATCTCTGTCTGTCTGTCTGTCTGTCTGTCTGTCTGCCTGTCTGTCTGTCTGTCCCAGTGTGTCTCTCTCTCTCTCTCTCTCTCTCACTCTCTCTCTCTCTCTCTTTCTCTGCGTCTTTCCAAAACTTCTCTCTCTATTAATCTCCTTTATTTTTTTCACTTAAAGCGCTATCTTTTAATTTTAACGGTATCTTTTAATTTATCTCTTATTATGTAAACCACTCATGTCGGGCCTTTGCCACGTTGGGGGGGGGGGGGTACACACACATAGCTCAGTATAATTTGTCACAACACGCTGCTTTTGTTTTTGTGCCTCGTTCAGTTCAGAACACACTCTTTTTGTTGAGCCCGTCTGTGGCCGCTGCAGGCAGCGCGCGGCGCAGATAAGACCCGCGGGTAGCGTGACTGAACCACGGCCCTTTGTCTCCAGGCATTAACGGAGCTCTCAACGGAAGTGGACTCTCTTCCCCCACCGCGCACGGGGGCTACTCCGTGAGCCCCTCCCCGACCCTGGGGCCCCCCAAGCTGGCCAGAAGTGCGCCCACCCTGGCCAAAAGCAAGAGCCAGCGGAGCCAGAGCAGCCCCCTCAACAGTTCAGTGGCCATGCTTCCGGGGAAACAGCCCCCCAAACCTAAAGACAAGGTCAGATATGTACATATTTGCATACGCACAGACACACTTACACACTCATATATACACTTATACATAATAGCAGACACACATACACACATATGATGAGGGGATAATAAACACTGGCAGTCTATGTATATATACAGAACCAGTCAATTCAAGTAAATGGGAAAGTGTGTCCAATCGTTCGACTGGTACTGTATATATTTATGTGCCCTGAGTTGTTATAAAACTAGAAATGGTTTTAAATAGAAGGCATTTTCACTACACTGACACAATTCAATTATTGTAACGTTGTTAATTATTGTCAATATTTAATTTTGGGGAGAGGGGGGGTGGTTGTTGTGTTGACTGTCCTTTAACGCTCTCCCTCCCCAGCAGAAGCCCCGTAAGAAGGCGAGTGACGGGCCGGGGGTCCTCAACAGCGAATCGGGCACGTCCTCGGACAGCTCCAGCGACGGCGGGCTCAGCAGCGACTTGGACGACCTGGGAGAGGATGACGACGATGACGACGATGACGACGACAGCGACGAGGAGGACAAACAGAGCGAGGCTTTGGACTCCAAGAAGAAGATGAAGGTAGAGCACCGCCGACGATCAGCTGATTGGAACGTGTGCTATACGCTATATCCAGTATTTATGTGCGGCAGGATGGATGTATAATTACTCTGCCAAAAGATGTTGTAAAAAAACTAATGATAACAAATAGAATAAATCATTGATAAACTTCACAGGATTCAACAGATTGTAAAATCTACACGATTGAAGTATTTAACTACTACAGGATATCAGAATAGCTGTGATGTTAAAACAATGACGTTGACAGATAACCGAAAGTATACATTTGCAAAGAAGTGCCGGTTTTCTTGCTGGAGCTGATAGGGGGTCCTCTGCCTTTCTACCTCCCCCAGGTCATCACCTCAGGGCCAGGCAAAATGGACAGACGTCCTGGTGCGGGGGACAACAACGACCACAGGGTCTTCTCCTCCGACCCCCCGACCCTGGTCCCCTCTCTCCCCCGCTCCCCGTCCCCCCCTGCCCTGTCCCGCGCACAGGCCTCCCCCTTACCCTTCCAGACCTCCAGGTCCAGAGCGGAGGGTCTCCAGCAGCACCTCAGCGTCATCCAGTCCACGGGCCTGGCGGCCAGCTCCAAGCCCCTGGCCCTCCTCACGCACCCGCGCCGGGAGCACTCCCCCTCCGCCTCCCCCATCTCCCTCACCGCCTCCCCCAAGGCCCCCAGCAGCAGAGCCTCGCCCAACCCCCCCAAGCTGCTGCCCTCCTGCTCCTCCTCCCCCCCGCAGCACCTCCCCCTCTCCCTTTGCTCCTCCCCTAAACCGCTGTCCGTCCCCTCCCCGCCGCGCTCGGCTCTCCCCCTCTCCTCCTCCTCCCCCAAGCCGTTCTCCGTGCTGGCCTCGCCGATGGCCGGCTCTGGGAAGCCCCCTCCGAAGCCGGCGGGGGGCGGGAGCACCAAAGCTCAGAAGAAGAAGCTGCTGGAAGCCTCGCTCACGCAGATCAATGAGTTCAGACTCAAGCAGGTGAGTCAGGGGGCTGTGCTGTGGCAGTTCATATGACAACCACAAGGGGACCCGAGGGCTGGAAATGTCTTTTAAACCAGCCCCCGCCAAACTCTCACACGAACACACACGCCCGCACACAAACACACACACACACACACACGCCCGCACACACAAACATGATATTTATCCAGCTTTGTCAATATTTGGTCACAGTGATATGTAGGGCAATTCCACCAATGGCGGCCCACTGGCTTTGAAAATCACAACATGCTTAACAGCAACATCAAACTGATTACCGGGGATTAAAAAGTAGCTAATTAAAATAAAAATCGCTCATGTATTTCGCCTGCTATTCACATTCAGAGGCGGCCTGTGTGCTTGGCCTGATTGTTTATCGTCCAAAGGCAGTGTAGTGACACTTTGGGAGAGTCATGCTTGCTGTGAGCCACAGAGTCAGTGAGCTTGGTAGGATCTGGTATTGCTCTCCCACTGTGGGAAATAGAAAGGTCAAAGCTTTGGGCATGATTACCTCCCCATAGCAGACACTGTAGGAAGGACTTATTTATATCTAGAGTATATCCGCTTTAGCATGGTGCGCTCTCCTTTAAAAGACGCTCTACTGAGTGAAAATATCTCACGCAGGTTATTATTTTATTCATAAGTGTTTTATGAAGGGACTGTATCGTACTCTAATTTATAACAGCAAGTCGGAGGAGATGATATTTTCTCTCCATTTAACCACTAGTGATGTTTTTTCTAAAGAAGCCAAATACCCCTTTCTTACCCCCCCCCTCCCCACTCCCCTAGTGATATCACCACGGTTACTGTATTACATGGTCTGTGAAATTGATTTGTTTCACTTCATCTCACATTCAGTTGAATGTGCACGTCGGCAGCCAAACCTGTGTCCGCTAAACATGGACTGAGCCAAACACGTCGACGGATAACGGCAAAAAAAAAAGAAAGAAAGAAAAGAAAGGAGGGGGAAAAAAGCGTATAAAACACAGATGCATGAAGTTCATTTAAAGACACGCAAAGAAGTAATTAAGCGGGCTTCTCTTTTTATGAGAGAGAGAGAGAGAGAGAGAGAGAGAGAGAAGCAGCGAACGCCTTTTCTCCAGCTTTGCCAAACACAATACAGCTGGTTATTGGCTTGTTATATTTTCTTTGTTTCCAGGCAGTGGGCCCCTACACTGTTATCTGTAGAACTGCGAGCCATTGTGGTCCGTCACCTGCTCAAACAATCAACTGTGATGCAAATTGACAGCTAGTGCAATTACACTCCCTCCCTTTCACTTGTCTTCCGTCCCCTTACTTCTTTTCTCTCTCTCTCCCTCTCTCGCCCACTTTTTCTCTCTCTGTTTTCCTCTTTTCTCTGGTATACGTATTCTCTTCCCTTCATTTCTACCCTCCTCGCTTCTTCTTTATATCTCCTTCTCTGTATTGTCCCAATTCTCTCTCTCTCTCGCTCTCTTTCTCTCTCTCTCTCTCTCTCTCTCTCTCTCTCTCCCTTCCTCCCTCCCTCCCTTCCTCCCTCCCTCCAGTCTCTCCTGTCCCAGGGGCAGCCACCATTCCAGGCAGAGCAGCAACCCAAACGGCAGGGGCCGGCTAAGACCTCCAAGAGGAAGTCCACCACCTCCTCGTCCTCCTCGCCTCTCCCGCCAGCACCTCCCCTCCCCCAGAACAACCACCACTCCAACCTCTTCCTCTCCAACGCGCTCCTGGGACTGGTCCCCACCTCTGGTCCGGCCCCCAGCCCCGGCCCCGGCCAGCAGCAGCAGCAGCACCACCACCCCAACGGAGTCATCCAAAGCACCGCCACCACTCAGGACGCGCCTCTCGCTCTCATCACCAAACCTCGCAAGGAGCCCCCCGCGCAGGGCAAGCCCCCCGAGCAGGAGCCCGACGCAGGGGCCATGCCGGTCAACCTCAGCAAGGGGAGCAGCCGGACCCCCGCAGCAGGGGCCCCACAGGCAGCGCGGACCCCCACTACCTCACTCCAAGCCACAGGCCGCGGAGCCAGAAAGACCAAGAGCCCAAAGGTCAAGGGTCAGGTGCAGCAGACCCACGGACAGACTCAAGCCCAAGTGCCAGGCCAGGGTCTGGGGCTGGGCCTGGGATTAGGCCTGGGACTGGGGCTGGCACCGGGACATACGGACCCCTTGGCTGCATGGAAGGGATTCTCCCAGAACCACCTGGTCCAGTCGCTAGTGGACCTGTTCCGCGGAGGGGAGCAAGGCGTCGCAATTCCAGGACTCGGAATTCCTGGGGTTGGTATTCCCGGTGTGGGAATTCCAGGGATCGGTCTTCCCGCAGTAGGTCTCCCTCTCTGCAAAGACTCGGATGACTCTGGGGATGATGATGACGACGACGACGATGACCTTGAAGATGAGGAAGATGAAGAGGACACAGATGACAGTTTGTCAGGTGAGCTCATTTAATATGCCTGTCATATTTAACTGTATTCATAAAATACATTTTTTGTACTATTATTTTAAGTAGTATTATTTTAATTACCATTATTCCAGGACAATGCTTATGTGTGTATAAATATATAATATATATATATATCTATTCCAGTCACAAGCGTTTGAACGGTATCGCTATCCACAGCTAAGCTCCTCTACAATTGAAATTGAAACACAGCATGCTTTGCCCGTGGAAGTTTCACTGTCTATCTCTGTCTACCACCTGCTGGGTTTCCCCCTTTCTTGTAACAGAATCGGACAGCAACTCCGACAGCGACCTGTCTGGGAGCAAAGTGAAGGACCTAAAGCTGCCTCCATTATCCGGCGGCTCCTCCTCCTCCTCCTCGAAGAAGGACAAGGAGCGGAACGCCCTCGGGCTAACCAAAGGCCCCAACCACACCCACCTCCTCAGCACCTCCACCAATCACACGGCCACCAGCTGCTCGCCACTCAACCTTCAGGTCATCAAGAGCCCCGCCCTCGTCTCCAGCTCCAGTGCCTTGGCCTATCACAGCTCTCCTTCCTCTTCCTCGTACAGTCTGGCCGCGCCCCCAGGTAGGGATCCTTTGTAAAGGCGACGACCTGCCCCTCTGAAACGAAACACGAGGGTTGTGTCTTTGTCTGTGGGAGATAACTGTATTTGACTCCGGTGACGTCTGATGTAAGTGTGTCGAAGTTATAAGACACAGAAAAACACGCGTGATATCATTCACGGGAGGAGTACCCTTTTTTGAAGTATTCGGGAAACAACAAGAAACCGTTGGCCTTGAAAATAGCCGAGTGTTCCGTCCTCCCCAGATGACTGGGGAAGCAGAAGAGGGTTTTCTTTCCAGTCAGTCAGGAGAGAGAGAGAGAGAGGGCCGGGTGGTTTGTGCTGCTGGCTTATCCGGAGCGCCTGGTTCCTGTAGGGGCATGTCCCGGGGTTTAAGAACCCTGACAACTTGTTTGGCACGACGATGGGAGGTTGATTTCCGCCCCTTCTTCCCTCAGCGCTCTGAGATTACTCGTCTCAGGAAAAATAGAGGACACACACACACACATCCACACGCACACACACTCGCATGCACGCACGCACACACACACACACACACACACACACACACGTGTATGGTTTGCTAGGAATGTTCCAGGAGCCAATCCAATCTTTCCCCTCACTGGTCCCGTCATTTTCCCTGCCCTCATTGTACTGTGAGAAATGGGCTTTTACTCGCTTTTATTGCCGTGTCTTGCCAGAAGCCAGTTTATGTAAGTCTGTTTTGTAGTTTGCGTGAGGGTTTGTTTTTACGCTGTGTGTGTGTGTTGTCTGTCTGTGTGTGTGTGTGTGTGTGTGTGTGTGTGTGTGCGATATATTAATGTGTACCTTGGTGGGGTCTGTTCTTTTTGTTTAAATGTACCTCTGTCACCCCCTCCAGGCTCAGGGAAGAGGAAGAGGGTGATGGACGAGAAGGAGTTGATGATTCCTCTGGGGTTGGGGTATGTATGGATACGGCACAAGGGACCAGGAGCTATGAGGGCTTCCTGTGTCCCCACATGAGTGCACAGACACACTCACACACACACACATACACACACACACACACACACACACACACACACATACACGCACGCACACATACACACAATTTAAGCAGACACAGGTGCACAAAATAGAGATGCACACAATAACACACAGACATACAAACACTATAACTGAACCACACACACACACACACACACACACACACACACACACACACACACAGACGGTAACCTTGATATTTCTGCGTTTGTCAAGCTGGCAGAGAGAGACCCGGATCAAAACGGTAGCAGGCCGTCCTCAGGGTGAGGTGGCCTACTACGCCCCGTGTGGCAAGAAGCTGAGGCAGTACCCCGACGTCATGAAGGTACCCCCACCCCCGTAGACTAGACTCCCATCTGATTAGATAGTGGAGGGGGCAAACGAAGCTGAGGCAATACCCCGACGCCATGAAGGTACCCCCCAACCCCACACCGCCCCATAGACTAGACTCCCATCTTATTGATAGAGGAGAGGGGAAGCCACATAACTAACCCTGACCTGTTGCTCCTTCAGCAAGGCCTAGTAGTTGTGAGGCCAGCACATGGTTAACTCACATATAGATTTGACACTGTAACGGATCAGATATTCAAACTTTTCCTAAATGCTGATATTGTTTTTTTTGTAGATGTCGCTCATGGCTAGTGGTAGCAATGTGTGGTCCACATTTCATGTTTATGTACATGTGCTTCATGGCTTTATATCTGCCTATGTCAAAAACAGCCCCCATGGCGTTACTACATCACAGCACCAATCTATACTGGACTGTGCTGGCCTGGTTCTTCCTCCCGCAATAGCTGCTAGAGTGTGGAGAGGATTAACCAGGACCTGCACGGCGCTGCTCTGCTGTCTGTGGGAAGAAACAAAAAGCACATTTTGTTACTTTCCCTGTGCAACCGCCTATCCCTTCCCCCCCCTCCCCTCTTTTTTTTTGCTTTTGAAGCTCCACAGATGTTAGAGTGAAGGGTGCACAGCTCTAGTCCAATGAAGATGGCCTCCATCAAAAAGCTCCAGTCCTACTGCTGGTTGCTCCTCCATGCCTTTGGCTGGCGTTCAAAAGAGGACCCAGGCAAAAGGAGAAAAAAAAAGTCCCCCCAAAAAAAGAAAGAAAAATAATAAACTCTCCAGCCACTCTGTGGTGTCAGTAGGCAGGGGCGGAGAGAGGAAAATAGAGGCCGACATGGCTGTGGAGCTAGTGGACCTGAGCCTGTGCACCCTTCAAGGTCAGACCGGCCCCACTCACCAAAGTGCTCCCACTCCGATTTTTTCCTCCTGCGTCTCTCTCTCTCTCTCTCTCTCTTCTTTTTTTTTTGACTATTAGCTGAACTGCAACTGTCTGTCCTTCTGCTTTAGTCTGTAGCACCCTTCCTCTCTGGTCTTACAACCCCCCCGCCCTTCCTCCTCCTCTTCTAGACTTTTTTTCTTTTCTTCTTTCAATGTCACACCTGTCCTCTAGTTCCTTTTTATTTTTTTTGACTCTGCTTGAATATTTGACCAACGCGCTATTATTTTCTCTTCTGTAGTATCTCTCCCGAAATGGAGTAAGGGGCATCACACGCGATAATTTTAGCTTCAGTGCAAAGATAAGACTTGGTGACTTCTATGAAGCCAGAGAAGGACCCCAGGTGACTGTCTTTCATCTCTCTCTCCCCCCACTTCCCACCTTTTTTTTTCACCCCCTTTTATTTCATCTTTTCATCTAGTCAGGCAGAGCTGAATACAGTGGGAACAGTCGGGGAGGGTGGGCGGTGGCTAGGAAGCTGTGTTTGGGAGCTAAAGTTCGAGGAGTCCTTGTCGGCTAGTCCCCTGACTGTGCATGGAGAGAGAGATAATAATCGGTTGACATTGCTTCCACAGGTCACCAGCCATGCATGTCATGTTGTGTGTTTGAGCAGCAGAAAGAGAAACTAGAGGGGCCAGTGGCTGGAGAATGTAGGGGCAGACTAAGACAGCAGCCGAGTTCAAAACACATCCCATCCTCCTTAACAAACATTCCATACTTCTTTTGAAATGACTCCTTATATATATATATATATATGTAAATATATATATATTTATCTTCACACCTACATTGCTAAAATGTACATACGTGTAGGTGTTCACTTTACACAATTTATTTAAGAGACATATCATTTGATTTTTAACATACTTTGATCTAGAATACTCAGAAGTTGACTAGCACCACTGAAGTACAAATATTTGGCTCTAGAGTTAAGAGTGGGTAATTAGTGAGTATGATTTATCGGAAGCTATTTAAAACTGTCTCAAGGGATCGGTGAGTTTAGCCGTTGTTTTTACATTCTTTGGGGGGGTTTCATCTGCGCTCTCTTTTCTTCAGGGTCTGCAGTGGAGCCTGCTGCAGGAGGAGGACGTCCTCCCTCGAATCCTGGCCATGGAGGGCCGGCGTAGCCGCAACCCTAACTCCGCCGAAGGGGGCAAGGGTTCCCGGAGGAGGAAGGGCCGCCCCCCGAACGTGGCCGATGGTGTGGCCCCAGACGTTTCCAGCGCCACCGAGGCCAAACTGCTCCGTAAGCTGGAGGCTCAAGGTGAGAGGCCTTTTAACTGTTAAATACGTTTATTTTTTAAAACAAATTGTATTTGCTTGTTCTGTAAACTGTAGGCTCAAGGTGAGGCTTATTCAGCAATAAGTAGATGCAAAACTATTGATAGCCACAACCGCGGTGAACACATCTGGTTGACATGGAATTAAATTACGTTGATTTTCTCTGTATTTTTTTTTGATTTAAGTCATAATCCTGTCCTCTAGTTGTAGGATTGTTTATTCACAGCTGAATTAAACGTTTAAATTGTCAGGCTACAGTTGATTTTGAACATTTGCGTCTAAATCTCATCCAAAAGCGTTTCCTCTCTTCTCTCGACCCTTTCTGAGCAGAGATCGCCAGACAGGCCGCTCAGATGAAGATGATGAGGAAGCTGGAAAAACAGGCGATTGCCCGTGCTGCCAAGGAGGCCCGCAAACAGCAAGGTATGCCATCATGTCCCCTGACCATCAAAATGAGCAGAGTGCAAAACTATGTTAGGCCTGTTATTGATAACTTTTATAATAAATACAGTTTTTAATATCAATTTATAACATTGTGTTAACTTTACTTTTTATTTTCCTTTTATAATACATTTCATTATAATTAATGTTTATGATACAGACTGATTTTTTATAACATTATGTATAATATGTTGCTGATGAATCTTCAACCATATATCTCATTCAGTGAATGAGTAGTGTGCCATGTATTTATCCTAATGTACGCTTGCTTTTCACTGGGCCGAAGTGGAATCAGTGTTTTTGAAGTGGAAAGATATAAGCAAACTTTGTTGTCTTTTCTTTGTAGCCATCATGGCAGCAGAGGAGAGGAGGAAGCAGAAAGAGCAGATCAAGATTCTCAAACAGCAGGTGGGCTTCCTTTTACGTTTATGATGTCATTTCCTTTTCTGTTGGTTTCCATGGCTCAGACCAGAGTGTCCTTTCCCAGTTCAAGGCCTGGTTAGAGTTGTTGTTTTCCCCCTGTGGGATAAGCCAAGGGGCTATTCTTGGAGCTGTGATTTTCGATTCAGCAGCACTATCATTAAAGACCATCATAACGCTACGAAATGTGTGTGTTTTTTTGTTTCACCTGCGGTGTTGGAACGCATTGATGGGATTGTTCTGCTTGTTTTGCAACAGTGTGTATGCCTGGATGACTGGAGTGTTAAAAAGGCTACGTTGTATTTTTTCTCTTTTTTTTTTAAATCCCCCACACAGGAGAAGATCAAGCGTATCCAGCAGATTCGGATGGAGAAGGAGCTCAGGGCACAACACATTCTGGAGGTAGAGAGAATCTGACCCTACGCTAAAAAAAAGCACTACGTTCTTCAAAAGTCTCAGCCCCTCAGCCTTTTCAGTGTTTTAATCTGTCCAAAGCCCATTACTGAACAGTAGTGCTGCATTGGAGGGAGTTGTGTCTTCTTAGGCATAATTCCACATGGAACTAATGCTAAATTGGTCTTGGTTGACGGCCGTTGAATATTAAAATGGCTGCCGCTGCCTCTTCCCGTATTTAAATTGGGTAGATTTTTTTTCTTCCTCATCACACACAACAGTAACAGTTTAGCATAAGTGGGTCGAAGGCAAAAAAAGGTGCTGTTTTTCTTCAACACACACGCACGCGCGAACACACACACACACACACACACACACACACACACACAAATGCACAATTACACTGCAGGAGCTTCAAAGTATTTTAGCAGGTCTAAATCAAATCTGAGTTGACACGGTTGGCAAGCCAGTCTTTAACAAGAGGTTTCAACATTTTCGCAATTACGTTGTTTAAGGGGTACATTATTCATTTTCCATGTTTTACAAATTTGACTGACACACAGAGACAGGCCGTGTTTTTTTACCTTTAACTAGAAAGAAGCACAAAACACAAACAAAACGTGAGAGCTGTGAAGCAAAGCAAGCCGATTGGCACATGTCTGTGTGTGTTTGTCTGCTCGGTAGGAAGGTTTCATTTTGTCGGAGGTACTGACCTACATTTTAATTCACAGGCTAAACGGAGAAAGAAGGAGGAGGCTGCAAACGCCAAAATCTTGGAGGCAGAGAAACGGATAAAGGTGCGCTCACGTTGATCACAGAATCCTTTTTATGAGGCCGAACCGTCCACATACCATTTGACATGACACTTTTTATTACGCCTTCACTAAGAAACATTGCTTCTCGGACCCCGAAAACCACACATTACCATGTAAAGCCCTTTTCCAGATGAGGTGTATTTGACAATGAGATTTGAGGAGCTAAAGCTCCCTATGAAATGGTCTGAAATCTCATCATGTCCTAGTGATTTTTCCTGATGGCCGCTATATGAAAGCCTATTGATTTCCCCCCTCCTCCTCTGCCCTGTCTTCCCTTTCAGGAGAAAGAGATGAGAAGGCAGCAGGCAGTCATTCTGAAACACCAGGTAGGATTCCCACTACAAGTCACAGCCTCTTCACAGTGATAGATATTGTACTAAGACCAAATACTTCAGCCCAGGCATCCCTTTGAATGACAGTTCATAGGGCGTGTTTACTGAAAGGCAGAGTGAACAGAGAGAAAGATGTGTGTGTGGGCTTGTGAGTACGGTCTGGGTGTGTGAGTGTATGTGCGTCAGTTTGTGCTCCTGTGTATGTGCGTGATAGTGTATTTGTGCGTGTGTGTGTGCGTGTGTGTGCGCGTGTGTGTGTGCGTGCGCGCGCGTGTGTGTGTGTGTGTGTGTGGTGGTTAGTAGCTAAGTCTTCTCCAACCAGCCACTCAATATTTTTTCTTTTTTTTTAAATAAATTCTATTTGGTAGTGGTTCTGAACTCTTCTAAGCGACTTAATTGTTTTAACTGACAGTGCATATAAACATGCTGTGACTTCTGTTCCATAATACTTTGCCAACTCTTTCTGCCAGGAGTTGGAGAGGCATAGACTAGATATGGTATGGGTATGTTTATTTTCGTACATCTAACACCTGCATCGTGTAACTGGTTGTGATATGGTTGTCATAGCAATGCATTAAGTGTAGCACTGGCTGCTGTCATACTACATTCTTCTGCATGGCTTTCCAGCAAAACCAACAAAAAAGAGAAGGGAAAAAAAACAACTAAATAAAATAAAACTCAGTATGCTGCCTCCATCCGCTATTCCTGAGGGAAAACTGACCCTGTCACGGTGGCCAGGCATCTTTTGCCCCCTCCCCCTTCTCCGATCTCCACCCCTCCCCCTCTCTCCCCCCCTTCTCTCTCTCCCCTCTCTCTCTCTCCCTTGCTCCCTCACCGTCTCAGAATGCATTGCTAAGACCTCTAGCCCGACTCCTCACTCTTGCTGTCTGAAAGTGCACTTCGAGGAGTTACTTTCCATCCATCACATACATCATCTAACCGTTGTATTTGAGTGGCTTGTGTGACCATAAGTGCTTGATGATTCGGTCCCACACATTGAGCTTGTGCCTGTCTTTGCGTCCATTCGTCTGTCTGTAAAAAAAATAAAAATAAATAAAAATGCAATGCGCTCGAATTCAGCCGGCCCCCGCACCCACACACACATTCAGCCGCACTATCTGAGTTGTACCAGTTGAAAGAAAAAACAAGTTCTGTGTAGAATCGTTTTTATATCCATGGTGGGAAGCCTAAGCCAATAGAACCAAGGAAACTTGGGAGCGCAACGCCTCCGTGTAGAACCTCATTAAACTATTCAGTCCTATAGGTCACACAGTATTGAAAGGTTTTTATTGGATTTAGTGTCTTTGTTAATGCCAGAAGGGGCGGGGTTTCTTGTTTTGAAAGTTGATTGAATTGATTGTTTTGTGCGAACGTGGCAAAAGAAATCGAAGTAGTTGAAAGGATTTCAAATAGTAATTTGACTTTAAAGGTACAACCAGTCTTGGTGGCAAGAACAATAGAACTTAAAAAGGTCCCTGTGGGTTTCTGCCTGTGGTGACGAAAACGATTCTATACAGCACTGGTTTGTGGCCTGGCTGCCTTGCTTGTAGCTTGTATCGCTCACGTGGCACAGCTAACGTGCCTAAAATAGCCTAATATCTCTTCAATATGCGCTTTACATCTCTGAGCTGAATCCCAAATCAACCATTACCTCCCCCCAACCCTGGGCGTAAGTCAGATGAAGAAAAAAAAAAATGTGGCCCTTCATTTTTTTTGAGAAGACATTGGGGCCCCTGAGACCTTTCCAATGCGCAGTGTGTCCAGGGTTTGAGCCAAACATTCCCCCCTCCCCTCTAGTCCCCTATTCTCCTATTCTCCTCACTAAACATGATCAAGCTCCATCTTGTTCACATCTTCTTTTTTTTTACCCCTTTACTTCTCTATTTAATTTCCACTAGCTGGGAAATGCGTCGGTCCCTGGAGTCAGTTTGAGATTCAGCCCGGAGATGTTTCTCTATAACATTGACCGTGTTAGCCCCCCCAACTCTACCCATAGTGACAGTTTGTCTGTCACTCTCTAATATGGAGCTGCTGCTTTAGAGGGTCAATTAATACAATTTGATGACCTCTGTGTATTAGTTTCAACAAAGACACCATTTTGGGTCTGGGGAGTGCAGATGGGATTGCAATTGAACCCAAACAAACAGTTGCAGAGAACAGACTTAATGGCTGCTCTCTGTGAAATAATATTATTTTACAAAAACTGTTGACGTCATCAATAGGACCTACTTGTCATTTGCTTTCTTAAAAGTCATACATACATCCCTTTCCCTGCAAGTCCCTCCTCTATCGACAAATTATTTGAAAAAGATACTAATATAATATAATACTTTTTTATCACAACAAAGCCATGTCAAACAAATGTGTGATTGCAAGTTGTCTTTTTCCGATACACACTCAAATCAAAGTGAGTGTGCTGAGCATGTCTACTGAGCCCCAGGCGTAGCTTTAGTGCCTTGCTCAAGGGCTCTTTGGCAGGGTCTATCCGTACTGGTGTGGAACCAGCTACCTCTGTGTTACTGATCTCAAATTACGGCCAAATCCACAGGCCAACTAGCTGCCAAAAACGGAACAATATCAATCTCAAAAGATAAATACTCAGCATATTTCCCTGCATCAAAAGTATACATTATGCTTCTAATACAGATCTTTAACACACGCAAACACAAAAGATACCAGTGACAAGTATTTTGTTGCTTTTTTTGTTGTGTCTGCTTCCCGTTAGAGGCACCGTGGCTAATTCTAGCTTTGAGCGTCGGCTTCTCCTTTTTAAAACCTGTCATCACATCAAACTGTATACTGCATCTCTGTGTCGCCTCTTTGGTCCTCATTGTACATCTGTGTCTTAATCTAAGCCTTTATCGTGTGTGTGAAAATGTATACATCCAAAAAGCCCTCATAATGTAAGAGATAGGTGTTTTTTTTCCCTACACATTCTTGACTGTACTGCACTGTTTCTCACACTGTGGAAGTAGGACACTATTATATTGAGCTAGAGGGAGGCGTATAAGCGTTCATGCGAGTGTGTGTGTTTATTTCTGCTTCAATAGGAGAGAGAGAGGAGAAGGCAGCATGTAATGCTGTTGAAGGCAGTGGAATCACGCAAGAAAGCAGAGGTTGGTCTAGCACACTGGGCTTACTGTACACACACACACACAGCCACACACACACACGCATTCCCTGGCCCTTATCGCTTTGCTTTGATGCATTTATTTACTCTCTTTTTCTCTCTTTATTCTCTCTTCCTGTCTCTCTCTTCTCCCACTCTTCCTCTGCCTCCTCTATTCATTCTTCCACTAACTGAGTCAAAAAAAAAGGCCCTGGAGCACTTTTCTTTGAGAGCGCCACAGTGCCAATGGTGAATTCTAATGCTACTCAGCAAAGCCCCACAATCAGCACGATTGTCTGTTTGACACACACACACACACACACACACCTACACACACACACAACATACTTGCTTCCTTACACGCACGCACACAAGCATGCACGCACGCACGCAGACATAAACATACTGGCCTCCTTCCACACACACAAACACACACCCTGTATTTCGGCTGTTAACTCGCCCCTATTCTTGGCCCCTTCCAGGAGCGCGAGCGCCTGCGGCAGGAGAAAAGAGACGAGAAGCGCCTGAACAGGGAGCGCAAGCTGGAGCTGCGGCGGCTGGAGCTGGAGATAGCCAGGGAGCTGAAGAAACCCAATGAGGACATGTGCATGTCTGACCACAAGGTAGCTACTAGCCATCGCTGCACCACTGTCCCACTGTACGTAGTGAAACCACTGTACTGATGACTGTAGGTGTACTGTTTATCTAGCCTACCTATTTACTGTACTGATTACTTTAGGTCAGCGTTCCCCAACCTTTTCCAACCCACGGCACAGTTGCGTAAGCGTATTTATTTTTTGCGGCACACCCCCAGATGTAAAAACTGAATCAAAACGAATACAAAAGATTTGTTTATCTTTCCCAAATGTGACTTGTCCAAAATTCCACGATACACCTGATGATGTCTGACGGCACAGCGGAGTGCCACGGCACACCTGTTGGGAAACGCTGCTTTAGATGTTCTGTTTGTCCAGCATACCTACTGGAGTCAGACAGCGGTTTATGCTGAGCGGTGGTGGGGCCGGCTGACTTGCTGACTTGCTCTTCACAGCATGTGTAGCTTGTTTAACATACAGATGTATGGATCATGGAGCTATGGCTAGCTCCCAAGCTGTTCATCTCAGTTGCAATTTCTCAAAAGATAAAGTTTTTAGTGGAAGTATAGGCGTTTTTATAAACTCTGGTAAAACTTAATTGGCCTTTTTAAAATGCTACAGAAAAACACTACTATAATGTATTGCATTGCAATTTTTTTTTTATCTTAACATCTTGAGGTGTTTATCAGTGATGAGCCAAATTAAGTCTGTAATTGTGAACACATGTTAAGAAGTTCATGTTTTTTTTTGCACTGGTATTTTGTGCCCTCAAGTGGCTAAAGTGAGTACTGCACACGTTAATAGGATCCAGAATTTCGTTGCTTATATGAGCCATGTTGCTCATTTTACTACTATGTCAGACATTAGAGCAGACATAAAAACAGTAGAGAACCCTCTCCTACATTAGTTCCTGTCTAAACTCTCTTTCCATTTCTCTCTTCTTCTCTTCCTGTTTCCCTCTCCTGTGTCTAAACTTTTGTTTCTACCTCCTTCTCTCTCTCTCTCTCCCTCTCCCTCTCTCTATGTCCCTGTCCCTCCTCAGCCTCTCCCGGAGTTCTCCCGTATCCCGGGTCTGATCCTACCGGGCCGCGCGGTGTCCAGCTGCTTGATGCTGATGCAGTTCCTGCGGGGTTTCGGTAAAGTGCTGGGCCTGGACCTGAGCGCTGACGTGCCCACCCTGGGCATGCTGCAGGAAGGCCTGCTCAACGTCGGGGACAGCATGGGTCACGTCCAGGACCTGCTGGTCAGACTGCTCTCCCTGGCCGTGTGTGACCCCGGACTGCCCCCGGGACACAAGGTGAGAGCACCCTACCTCCACCCCTTCTCCTGGAAGATAGCACTTCACTACGTTTGGTCATCCGTCATGCTGTTTCTTTTTGGACTTCAAACGGCGGTTTTGTGGGAGATCGAATGTTTGTACTTGTAACAAAAAACGCAGACATCCGCTGCAGTTTATACGTATGCAGGAAAAACATGTGACAAAATTCCAGTGTGCTTTATCGTGACCCCTGACCCCTGTGTCCCCTCCTTCCCTCTTTCTCCCAGACAAAGACCATGCTGGGGGACCACCTGACCAACGTGGGCATCAACAGGGACAACGTGTCGGAGGTGCTGCAGATGTACATGGGCGCCCATTGCGCCCACACCGAGCTCGCCCCCCTGGCTCTCAGCCTGAAGACCAAGGCCTTCCAGGCCCACAAGCCCGCTCAGAAGGCTTCCATCCTGGGCTTCCTGGCTAACGAGCTGGCCTGTAGCAAGGCGGTCGTCAGGTAGGACCCTGGGAAAGAACGCTATGTTTTCTAAGAGAAATGCTAAAGACACTAAACCAACCAATAAAAGTGGTTCGTAGGGAGCAAGAGATCATAGATGAAAAGTAACCTGCTAACACTAGTATATGTTCATAGAGCCAGATTCTTCATATGCCAAGCAGCTCTCCAGGTTATGCAATAACTATTGATCCCCCACATTTTTTTGAGATAATATTAGTAATATTATTACATTAAAACGATCCCAAACTAATTGGTCTGAAAACACATAACTGTAGCTAATTTTTCTACTACCATGTTACCCTGCTTTTCTCCAATTAGCTCTGTGGTAAAGACTCCATAGGAAGCTTCCTTCATTCCTCTGCTAATGATCTATGTTTTATTGATGCCTCAATGAGTCGGGTGATTTGTAATGTGGGCTGCCATTTTGATACGGAGGAGCATCAATTAGTTAATTATTCATTAGAGCTCAGGGATACAAACGCTTCGGGCTACGAACCACTTTACACACAAGTACACTCACTCACAAATGCACGCACAATAATGTACACATACATATATAAACACACCAACGTGCACACACGGACAAGTACACATACAATAACGCAAACGTATATGTAAATGCGTGAACACACACGCGGACAAATACACATAAAATAATGCAAACATACATGTTAACGCGCACGCGGACAAATACACAGACAATAAAGCAAACAAACATACATGAACGCACACACGTCCACACGTTTCTCCCCTACATTTCTATTTGCTCTTGTTTATTGGTCTTTGTCCATGTAAAGCACGGTGATGTGTGCTTAGCCTAAATGGTCCAACCGTTCTCTACCCTCTGCAGTGAGATTGACAAAGTCCTGGACCAGATGGCCAACATGAGGAAAGACAAGCTCATCATGGAGGGCAAACTTAAGAAGTAAGCGTGCTTTTCACTCTTCCTCCCCTCATAATAAATTCTTAATTACACAGCCCTAATTGTCCTATATACATGCGGTGTGCGAGTACATTAGGTACTCATGTACTGTGCTAGCACAGCTTATTGCATAGTCATTGCTGACATTCTGCATGCACAAAAATGCACAGAGGCAAACATTTTTTACAGATTAGCACTGTAGTGGGAAAATAGCAATTAAGTGAATATAGCAAGCGTGGGTTTGAGCATGGCAGTGTACTGTCAGTAAGTTAAATGTGTGTGTGTGTGTGTGTGTGTGTGTGTGTCCAGGCTAAAGACCATCCATGCCAAGCGTACGGGCAAGAGAGAAGCCAGCGTGGGCGGAGAGGAGAACCAGTCATCCATGTGCACGCCCACCTCCAGCCTCAAACGCAAGAGGAAGGCGGGCGGCGACAGCGAGGACGACGACGACGACGAAGAGGACAGCGAGGACCAGGGGGACGAGGAGGAAGACGAGGAGGAGGAGGAGATCAAGAAAGTGAAGCAGTTTGTCAGGGTGGAAACGTGTGACGAGGTAAAGATCACATGCTGTTAGCTATGTTTATCTCCAAATCTGTGTCAGAGGATTCTCACTTAGATGGGCCGATTCTGTACTTATATTTGCTGGTTATTCTTGTCTGTTGCCCTGGCAGGATGAGGGGGACCAATCTACTAGTCTGGAAGAACTGGAAAAACAGATAGAGAAATTAGCCAAGGTAAGACTATAAATCAAACCGAAATGATCAGGGAACATACTATATTCCATAAAATAAACACAGATTTGCAGAAATGTCAAATATATATATATATATATATATATATATTTATATATACAGTATATATGCACATATACATATACAGGTAAAGATATGGTAACACATGGGAAATTGCGCTTCCTTTCCCCATCATCATTATAATCATATTGGCCTTTTTTTGTTCCGCAGCAACACCACCAGATTCGGAGGAAGTTGTTTGAGGCGTCCCATTCGCTGCGTTCCATGATGTATGGCCAGGACCGCTACCGACGCCGATACTGGGTGCTTCCTCACTGTGGAGGGGTCTTCATAGAGGCCATGGAGAGTGGAGAGGGTAGGCCCACACACACACACACACACACACACACACACACACACACATTAACACACTTCATTATCTAATAAAAACATACTGGATGCTTCTTCACTGTGGAGGCTATGGAGAGTGGTGAGAGGAGGACTAAGACGGCTAAACATTGCATTTAAAATAAAATATAGCATACCATGTTGGGCTAGGTATATTTCTCAATGCATTATATTCTCTTTCATTAGAGCAAGCCCTAGTCAGCTTGAATTCCTCTCTTTTTCTTTGTTACTCCCTAGGCCCAGATGAGCTGGAGGAGGAGAGACAGAGGAGAAGGAGATTCACCGAGGAGGTCAAGGTGAAAGAAGAGCCTGTGGAGGAGGAGGTGCAGCCTGAGGCCTCCCTCAACAAGCCCGAGGAGCAACGATCCCACACGCCGGCGTCGGAGCAAAGCCTAGAGGAAGAGAAGGAGCGGAAGGAGGAGAGAAATCCTCCCTCCCACTTCCTCCCGCAGTCCGGCTGTGTCTCCAAACCCGGCGGAGCGGCGCAGGACGTTACCAGGGACGTCGCCAAGGAAACGCCCAAGCCGGAGGACCAGGAAAACGGCCACTCCAAACAAAACGGCGCTCCGGTTGCCCCTGACGCTCCGGTTGCCGCGACAACCACGACGCAGGCCTCCCCTCCTGGCGGCTTCAATCCCTCTCAGCTGTGCTCGCCCACCAGCCCCTCTGGGGTTCCCCCCGGCGACCCCGCAGCGCCCCCTCCCGCCTCCACCACCTCGGCCACCTGCTCCTCCTCCGCTCTCATGAGCCCCCCGGAGGCCTCCTCCTCCTCCTCCTCCTCTCAGCTCCAGTACCAGCCCAGTGACCAGCTCCTCCGGGTGCTGACGGAGCGCAGCGGCCACTGGTTCAGCCTGCTGCCCCGCACCCCCTGCGACCAGGCCTCCATCACCACCCCGCCGCTGGGCGTGGCCTCCGGAGCCTCCCCGCTGTCCTCCTCCACCCCGGCCAGGCCGCGCTCCCCGCCTCAGTCCCCGGCCCTGCCCCTCACCCCGTCGGCGGCCTCGGCCTCGGGAAGCCCCCATCACCCGGCCGGCCTCATCAACTACCCGCTGTCGGCCCTGCAGGTGAGCGGTGACGCCCGGTTCACACACACCGGGACTCTGGGTTTGGTTTGCTTCAGTCGTGCTTAATGCAGTTTACATACATAAAAACACAATAAACATAGGTTAACGTAGAAGAAGATATGATATATTTCCGGACTAAATATGAATTAATTAGAGTTTGTGTATTATTGTCTGTAGCCATGTTGGCTGTTTACGATGTGAAGCCTCTCCACGTTTTAGAGTGCTCTAAATAAATAAGATTAATGTTTAGTATCAGTCAAGAGTTTGGATGAACTTTCTCATTCAATTGAGTGGGAAGGTATCTCCAAGCCTTTGACCAGAATTGCACATAGATACAATGAAATACAGTACCAGTCAAAAGTTTGGACACACTTTTCCATTAAAGTGAATGGCAAAGTGTGTCCAAACTATTGTCTCATACTGTACATATAATTAAACTGCCCCCCGTCCTCTGTGTGTGTCCAGGCTAAAACGGGTGGCTCCATGCTGGCTCTGCCTTACGGCGGCTGGCCCAGCGGCATGATGAGCCCCCTGCCCTTCTGCAGCAGCCCCATGCCAGGCTGCTCCCTGGAGGGCAGCGCCAACGCCACGGCCAGCGCCTCCAGCAAGAGCGAGTCGCCCGTGCCGCGCGGGGAGAAGCCCCCGTCGGTGCCCTCGCCGGCCATCGAGATGCCCAAGTCCCTGGACTACCCCGCCGCACGGCCCATTCCCGAGGGTGAGTCATGCACTGGAGCCACAAAGACTGGAGATTTAAGTAGAAAGGAGGTGTTATGATGGTCTTGTTTTAGTATCAGACTCGTGTGCCCATTCGGTATTTGAATATTTTGCATGTTTGTGTGTGTGTGTGCGCGTGTGTCTGCGTGTGTGTGTGTGTGTGTGTTTCCGTACAGACATGCTGTCAGGCTGGTGGCGTGTGTCTGACATTGAGCAGCTCCGGTCCCTGGTGAAGGCCCTGCACAGCCGGGGCATCAGGGAGAAGGGCCTGCAGAAACACATGCAGAAATACATGGAGATGATCCCTCAGGTCTGCACCAAGTACAGGGACGGTGAGTGTCAGAATGCAAGGCCACGCCCGGGCAAAGGTCACACACACACACACACACACACACACACACACACATACACACACGGGCACGAGTGTGCGCACACAACAAACATCCTCACCCAGACACACACACAAACAAACAGCCTCACACACACGCATCCTCTCTCTCTGTCTCTCACACACACACACACACACACACGCAAACATTGACTCTTTCATGCAATAGTCTGTCTCTTATCAGCTTGACTGTCTATTCCTGCGCAGTGTATTGCACCCAGAAACCATTGCCTCATGCTTGTCTAACAGACTGCCATAAACAAAGACTCCACGAAATGTCATTGAGTGAGACATAAATCCCAATGCACAGCCTAGAAAAGCTATTAAACTGCAGTGGAAAATCCTATCAAAAATGTGAAATAGTTCTGGTAATATACTTGAACGGCCTTCGAAGTGCAGCTTGTTGTATAATAATCAATCTCCCTCTTTAAATTCTTTTTTGAAAACCAGCTAGTATGTTTACCCCAAGCCTCTACAGACAGTATGTACTACTTATTTTAGCCGCAGGTTAAATACGTTTTGGGAATTTGGGAGGTTGCAGTGAAGTTGTTTTGCTTATGTGTCAGTCAACCTTTTCAGCAGCCCCCATACTCAGTCTGTCTGTCCCTCGCCGTCACAAAGACTTAACAGTTGGAGTGTGATTGGCCAATGAGTTATGACAGGCTGATGTTTCCCTGCCCCCCCACTGGGGAGTGTCCTGGATTGATTATGACTGACTAGCTGTTGATGATACCCAGCTACAGACTCTAAGAACTCTTATAACAAAGTAGTGATATAATCTGAGATAAGGATTCTAGGTAACATCAGGGATTGAATTGTCAGACAACCATAAAAAAAATGTGTGGTTGTGTGTGTTGTCTTGTATTTGATCTTTTCACATTGTACCACTGACTTATGCTTACTCCTGCTGTCCAAATAATTATCTGTCCACACTTTGTAATCAGCGATTGCTTAAGAATGTTACGTTATACATGGATCGCCATGCCAACCAGTTTTTTTCAGATCAGCTTGGTTTTAAGTTGACAGTGGCAATTACACAATTACAGTGACAGTTACGATGTGATCTGGGTGGCTAACGCTATTTTGTTTGCCCCCCCCCCCTTTCCAGTGGCCATGATCGAGCTGCGGGAGCTGGAGGAGAGCCAGGTCAGTGTGGAGTCGGTGCGGGGCTGGTGTGTGGAGGAGCAGGCCATGGAGATGGACATCGCCGTGCTGCAACAGGTGGAGGAGCTGGAGAGGAAGGTCACCAGCGCCAGCCTGCAGGTGAAGGTGTGTTTGTACACAAGTACACACACACACACACGCACACACACAAAGAAAACACACACACACACACACAAAGAAAACACACACGCACACACAAAAGATACACACACACAAAAGACATTCTTTAATGGAAACATTCATACATTTTACCAAGCCATATTTACCTTCATGGGCTACATATATCGCTCGGAGTTATATAGTCACATTATCAACACAGACTTATACACAATGGCAAGAGGCCAGCAGACTTCATTTCCCATCATCCCCCATGCTCTCCCTCTCTCAGGGCTGGATGTACCCTGACCCCCAGTCTGAGCGCGAGGACCTGGTGTACTACGAGCACAAGCCCTTCTACAGGATGGTGGCGGGCGTCTCAGCTGGGGGAGAGCAGGACTACCACCCGCTGACGGCGGCGGAGGAGCGGGCAGAGAAGGGCCTGATGATGCGTTACCCCGACAACCCCCTGGACATAGCGGTGACGCGTCTGGCCGATCTGGAGCGCAACATTGAGAGAAGGTACCTGAGGAGCCCCTTAGGTACCACCATTCAGATCAGGCTGGATAATGTGGGTACGGTCACTGTCCCTGCCCCCGCCCCATCCACTAGTGCTGACAGGGAAGGGTAGGTCATCTCTCCAACCAAGCGCTCCACCCTTTAATCACTCCGAACCCTCTGTGTGTGTGTGTGTGTGTGTGTGTATGTGTGTCCGCTTTATTTCCCCTCCCCCCTTTTTTTGAAAAACAAAAAAACAAACGCCTCTTGCACACTGGTATTTTGTAGTTTTGTTTGTTCATGATGGCTTGTTTTCATTTGGGACCACTTTGGGGTGTGTGCTCACTTTGAGACTAGTGTTGTTTCATTTTGGTTTGCATTGTCTTTTTTGCATCACCTGCATGGTGTGCTGCACCAGTAACATTCGTTTTGATTGGCTTACACCCGTACATGCCCCCCTCCCCACCATTCGTCCTGCTGCATGGGTGTGGTCCCTCTTACATGGCAGTTTGTTCAAACCCCACTCCCTTTCACTCCTCTCCTCATGCCTGTGTCTGCCATGCTGGTGCTTATATGTGGCCTGCTGTCTTGTTGTCGGCTGGTTCTGGGTTATGATGAAAGTTGGTAGTGTGTGTGTGTGTGTGTGTGCACGTGTGTGTGTGTATGTGTGTGTGTGTGTTGATGTAAGCAGTTTACGATGATTTTGTTTGTGTGAGTGTGTGTGTTTGTAGTGAAAGTGAGTGTGTGTTTGTATGGGTGTTCATGCATGCACATGTTTATGCAATGTGAGGGTGTGTGTGTGTGTGTGTGTCTGACATGTCCCTCTGTGCTCCCCCCATTGCAGAGGCGAGGAAGAGGTGGCTCACGGTATGAAGGTGTGGAGGAAGGCTCTGTTTGAGGTGAAGAGTGCGGCTCAGCTGGCTATGTGCATCCAGCAGCTGCAAAAGTCCATCGCCTGGGAGAGGTCCATCATGAAAGTGGTGAGTTTGGTTTCATTCACGTAAACAGAATTTTCACTGACGTGAAGGCAAGACACTCTGTAGGACTGGTACAGGGACCTAGAAAGATCAAGGTTTAAAGTAACTGTAATGTATGATGTGCATAATGAACAATTCAATGTTGTGACAACACTCCATATGACACACAAAACATGGACGGATATATACTTATATGAAACCAATGTATGCATAATTCGTTTTTTAAATGAAATGTGAACTAATAAGAATAATGAAATGGTGTTGCAGTACTGCCAGATCTGCAGGAAAGGCGACAACGAGGACCTGCTGCTGCTCTGTGACGGCTGTGACAAAGGCTGCCACACCTACTGCCACAAGCCCAAGATCACCTGCATCCCCGAGGGCGACTGGTACTGCCCCGCCTGCATCTCCAAAGTACGCTCGTCCAGAACCCGCGCGGCATCAGACCATTGCCTTTTGTTTAACATTACTCCAAGCTAAATGACAATGTAGCTAAGAAGGAATCATGTATTCTGTAATGTTTTACACATTGTTAGGCGTACAGAATTGATTTATATAGAACGTAGGACATACACAACACAGCCATGATTTCCTCCATGTTTTTAACTGGCATGCGCTGCTCTCCTCCCAGGCCAGCGGTCCGTCTCCCAAGAACAAGAAGCCTCTGGCCAGGCCGACGGTGACCAGCGGGGGAGCCGGAGTAGGAGTAGCAGTACCAGTAGGAGGAGGAGGAGGAGGAGGAGGACTGGGAGGAGGAGGAGGAGGAGGAGGAGGAGGAGCAGCAGCAGGAGGAGGAGGAGGAGGGAAGAAGGCCACGGAGGTGAAGAAGAATGGGAAGCAGGCCGGTAATGGAGAGGTTCCTGCGGAGGAGGAGCAGCCGGGCAGCGCCGGCAATACCCCCAAGAAAGGAGGAGCCAAAGACACCAGCAGGAAGAGGAAGCCGGAGGAGAGCCCGCCCACTCCTCTGCCAGCCAATCAGGAGAGCCCAGTGTGTGTGAAACGGGCCAAGACGGCCAGGGACAACAACAGGGACTTAGGCCTTTGCAGGTGGGCCTCTCTCCTCCTTCACGTGTACGCTTTAGACCAAATGTGCCTGAGTGGTTAACAAGAGATCTGCCAAGCTAACCAGTCTTCAGGTTCCTCTACTAGAGATTTGCTGGTCATGTACAAAAGGCTGTTAGTAATTATTAAACATGTTTGTGTGTGCTTGTGTGTGTGTGTGTGTGTGTGTGTGTGTGTGTGTTTTCATGCTGTTTAGGGTGCTTCTGGCTGAGTTGGAGCGCCACCAGGATGCATGGCCTTTCCTCAGTCCAGTCAACAGCAAATCGGTCTCTGGCTATAGGAAGGTCATCAAGAAACCCATGGACTTCTCCACTATCCGTGAGAAGCTTGTCAGCAGCCAGTGAGTAGTAATATCGGCAGGGGGAGAATTTACTTGTCTCCTTTTATTGATCCTCAATGAAAACAAATCCTAGTTACAAAAACAAATCCATACATTTGGACTGCTGTAGTTGATCGCTGGTGTAATTTGCCATCATGAGCCAGGGAAATACATAGAATATTATTGGTCAGATAGTGTTTAATGTTGATGCTAATTAAAGGTGGATTGAGAGTGACATCTGCATGTAATGCAATCGAAGCAGTTCTAGGTTTTTGCTTGCTCTGACTAAAGCTAAGGACTGTTAGCTTGGTCATCCACTGTTAGCTTGGTCGTAACGTATATTTGTGCAGCCCTGTGGCAGTTTGAAGTGCTTTTTTTATTCTAACCCATCACTATGTCCTGTTACCCCTTTGTTTTAGGTATCAGAATCTGGAGACTTTTATCATTGACGTCAACCTGGTTTTTGATAACTGTGAAAAGTTCAACGAGGACAATTCTGATATCGGAAGAGCCGGACACAATATGAGAAAGTTCTTTGAAAAGCGTTGGACTGAACTTCTGAAGCAAACAAACTGAGTCAATTTGGATGTTTCCCCCCCCAAATGAACCACTGTACCCAACAACGGAGCGCCTGTCTTTAGTTTGTTGTTATTTTATTTTTATTATTTTTTTAGGAGTGCGGTTTTTGCAAGAAGGCAAAAGTCATTTTCCTCTCCTAAAATAATACAATGGAGTTTAGGATAATATTTCAACTTGAAACGTAATCACTGAATAGTGTGCGCTGGTTTTGCTACAACAGGGATGGAACCCCAAAGAGTCCCAGAGGCGGGGGTTGTCATGGTGCAATAGCATTCCCTGGCTCAGAACACTGCACTGAATGAATCATCCTCAAGTGTCACAGAAGACAAGTGCGCTAGAATACTTTCCACTACTTGTAAATATCTTATTTTTTATTTAATCGTATTATAGTGAATGTATTTAATTTTGTAACAATTATTTATGAATCAAGGTCCACTTCATTTTCTATGAAAAGGAAGAAATCAGCTCAACTGCTTTGAATCGAAAAGGAATGTGTCTTTGTTTGTGTTTTTAATTTCGTTTTATTTTTTCCCAAATATGAAACAAAGCCAAGAAAAAACTTTTACTGTTTACACTGTTTAATGCTTTGGGGCATCACAGAGGACTGTACTCATTACGTTCAAACTGTAAAAAAATGCATTTATTTACACGACAAGCAAAGAAACAGTCAGACAGTAGTGATCCATGTGTATATACTGTTCATTAATGTCAATATTATGTCTTGTTTGAAACAATGTGTACAAATTGTTTAAGAATATCAGATATTGTTTATGCCTTAGAATGATTGTAGCATTCTATTTTAGTGAAAGTGATGAAAACATTATCATAAATATTGTTTGTACAATATATACATATCCTCTGCAAACACTGTGGTATCCTTAATCTTGGTAGTGCCTACCCTTCCAACAGGAGCGTGTAGGGGATGTTATCATTCTGTTTTGTTTCCATTTTATTACATTATTACTTTTTATTTTTGTTTTAAAATATGATTTCCATCCATCCAAGGCCTCCAAAATCGGACAGTGACACAGTAAATCATTCCTTTCCCAGACCAGTAAAAAAGAAAAAGGACAAACATAAAAAACATTCAGCGTAATGTTTCCATGATACGTTTCTCCCCTTGTGTCTGCCTTGCCACCGTGCAGAGGACCTAAAGGCCATTTGTAACCACACTGTGTTTGAATCTTGCTGTGTTTCGTGGCCTAATGGAGGCAGCTAGAGTTTTTTGTACCCAAGTCAAGAGTACTTGAAGTTACTTTATTTAAGATATTGTGGAATAAAAGTACCATTCTTTTTGTAGGAGCTTTATTTTTCACTAGTGTGTGGCACGGACCTATTAAAAGGATGTTTTTCAACCTAGATTGACTGACCTGTGTTTTCTTTCTCGATTTTGTGCTTGTCATGGTTTCATATTTTTTTATATGATTAAAGTCGAACATAACAGGAAGGTTAAGAAAGACATACACAAACTAATAAAAACCTTTTTATATTCAGTTTGATTATGAAGACAAACAAGTTACTTTTAGCATAAAAACCCAAACCCAAAAAGTAATTAATTGACTCGAGATAAAAGCTGATAAACTGAAAACAGTCACATGGACTGTGAGACCATTATGAACCCAAAGAAAGATTATATGAAGGAGGGACGCCATACCTGTTATCCAGCAGTAAAAATCGCACAAACAATTTAAGGGATCAGCCTTAAAACAGTACAGTCATGCATGTCTTACATTACAATTGGTAGAATATTCCTCTTATATAGAATTATTAGACTAAGAACATGATATTTCACATTACCCACAGTACTATGGAAATAATATGGATGACTCATTGTGTATTTCTAATGGTTTAGATCAGTTTAAATCCTTTAAAAAGGTAGATTGCACACCCCACAGTCCTTGTTGTCGGACTCTGACATAATAACTCTTAAAAAAAACATATACAAGAATACTTTGGTCTCATAAGATAAACCTACTGCAACTAGTGACTTAACTTCATCCAACTCCAACTCCATCAACATTTTTAATGTTCTTAATGTTTATCAAATATTGTGTATATTTCACCTTTTCATAGGACGCCACAGTGGCATTAAAATAGTTTAACAAAACAAAAACGAACCAAGTAGGCTATAATAGATTACTTGATTGATATCGCACTATAGACGCTCGTTGTTTGCGCGCCCTTTACCTCTGACGTCATAACGTAGCATGTGACTGGTACAAGGAAGTAAACAACGCGCAAAGCAGAAGTAGGAACAGTAGAAAGGTAAGGATTTGTTTGTTATCTAAGTAATAATGTATAGTTGACATTTTGTCATTGGTAAATGTATACTACATCTTTTGGAATATGGTGCAGGGTATTGGCAACAATAACCTAAAATGTAGGTTAGCTCATGTTAGCCCCTGGCATACATTCGGCCGCAATACAGTATATCCGTGTACAGAACAGAATAGAGGAATGGCCGAGAAAAATTGTTTTTAATTAATTCCAGTTCTAAGTAGTGTATTTGTTTTTCTATTTTCCGCTCAATGAAAGTCCCTAGGACTCAATGATTGTATGTTTTCTTAACAAGACAGTCACATTTTCGCTGCAATATTTTTTTAATTGTCATGCATAAAGATAAGCGCTGACCAGCTGCACTTCTGTCAGTAGTTAGCCTGTTGAGGCTCAGTGTAACTGTCACCGCAAAAGGGGACCGGTGATCCGCAGTTCATCCTCATGTTTTCCTACTGTTCCTGTTTCTTATCAATAGCCTACGTCTACAAGCTAGCCTGCAATCTATCCAACTTCACAAAATGTACTGCATTAACGTACTGCATTATAACTTCACTGCATTACCCCTCCTAATTAATCTGTAAAATCATGAATAGAAAACTAATGTGTAACACTTGTCTCTTTTCGATATAACTTTAGGCAGATCTACTACTAGGGAATCTTCTAGACAACCATCTCAAATGGTGTCTCTCGTTTGCACTTTGCAACACCACCGAGACGATGTCAACTGGTGCACCTTCTCCGCGTCCCTGCTAGCCACCTGCTCCGGAGACAAAACCATACGGGTTTACAACACCCAGGACTTCTCCGAGTTGCCCTTCTCGCCACTGTCGGGGCACGGCTATGGCGTGCACTGCTGCTGCTTCAGTGCTTGCGGCCAGTTCCTGGCCTCGTGTTCGACAGACGCCACCACGGTGATCTGGGACATGGCTACGGGGGATATCGAAGGGGTGTTGGAGCATCCTGGGCGAAGCCCCGTCAGAGTCTGTGCCTTCTCTCCCGACTCCTCTCACTTGGTTTCTGGGGCTTCTGACGGCACTTTAGCCTTGTGGGACTTCCCCACCAAAACACTACGCAGGTAGACTACACAAAGGCTCTTCTGCTTATACTTTGGTTAGGATATCACTATGTTAGAGATGAAAAAAAGTAGGATAGGATACAGGGCAAAAAAGAAATCACACAAACTGTTTGAGATTACAACCTTTTTTTTCGCCATCTCTTATTGCTCTTGCTTTTGACAAGTAATCCAATATTACAAACTTTCCCGGCTTGCTTATACTGAGACAAGCTAGTCTTGCTGTTCTGCAATACAAAGCACGGTCTCACAATCTCACGATAATCCTATTAATTATTGCTGAGATAATACCTATCCCGTCTATAGCCTGAAAAATCTCTTATCTCCTTCGTAATTTGGTTTGGCATCCAGTTCCGGTGCGGTGCCCGACACCACCATGGTGGCCTGCTCCTTCACTCCGTGCGGCCAGCTCTTTGTGACGGGCTCCACCTACGGTGACCTGCGTCTGTGGGACCTGAACATGAGACAGCTGCACGCAGAGAAGAACGCCCATGACCTAGGGGTCACCTGCTGCAGCTTTGGCCCTGACATCCTCGGCGGTAAAGCTGGTCCAGTGCCTCACCTCAAAACCTTAAATCCCGAGAAACAACAAATCGTTATTTGTCTAGTCATTCAAATCGTGCGTCAACTGTCATCAACTGTACATAACTTAGTTAGTAAATTTGGGTAAACTGTTTTAACATATTTGGTCCTCTTGTTTGTCTTTTAAGATGGTCACGTGGTGCAGTTTCAACTGGCGTCCTGCGGGCAGGACAGTCTACTAAAGATTTGGATCATCTTCCAGTCCAACATAGGGGGTATAGCACAAAGATCAGTACTACTACACTCGCTGTCACTCCAGCCCTCTCTCACACACACACAAACACACTTACATGCAACGTCACACACACACACACACACACACACACACATAGGTGCAACGTCATACATCATCAAACACCCTCCTATTGACTAGTGCCTTTTATTTTTATTTTGTCACTGACCCTGCAGGCTGTAAGATGCGTCTTCAACACACTCTGACGGGCCAGTCAGCTCCTGTCCTCTCCTGTGCCTATTCTTCTGACGGACTGCTGCTTGTATCTGGGTAAGAAAGCCAGGCATTACATGTCATTTTTTACAACATACTAAGATTAAGGTGCTAGTCTGAGTGGGGAACTATTATTATCTATTTGCATTGACATACGCAAAAAAAATCACTAAGAATTTGGCTTTTATTTGTTTTGACTGAAATACCACAGTCCACCACAAGGTGAAGACACGCACTCAGCTTTAGGATCTAGACAATGATGAAAATGTTTTAAACATTCAGTGGACGTGTATGTATGTACATACATGAAGTGCATTCAAGTTTCAAACCTTCTTAACATAGTTATAACAGTTATGATAATACTTTCAGGTCTGTGGATAAGACCGTCACGGTGTATGATGCTGTAAGTTTTGCGTTCTCTTTTGGCCTTAATACTTTTCACTTTCAGTTCTTCAATTACGTACACGCATTCTGAGTGCTTTGTTCTGCATTTTTAACACTTTTTTTCTTTTTATACTTCAGAAAAATGCTTTGTTACTATACACCTTAAACCAGCACGACAGGTAAATATTATTCACAGCATTACTCATCAGATATAATTTATTCATATTATAAAAAAAAAAAAAACGCCTTTCATTTTGACGTCAAGGCACCGGCTCCAGTCATGGCTACAGAGCCAGTCCTGTCATACCAGTGATGTGTCACCACAAAAATCAAATAGAATAGACCATAAGGGTTGCTGTAGTGTTATAAATACATTTTAGTCATGTTGCATTTTTGTTATGTTTTGCTATTGGCGGTGTCTGTCTAATAGATCATATTGGTGTCATAAAAACCCCAAACCAAGCAAATGTGCAGCTTGATAACTTGGTAGCTAGTGGAGTATAAAGGTCCTATTCTGATCCGCTGTTGATGCTAGCGTATTAGTGGATGTTGTCTGGTCACAAGAATGTCCTGAGGTTTTGTCTTAAGTGTGACTCTTATCAGTTAATCAGTGTGCTGGACTTCCTGCAGGTACGTGACGGCCTGTGCGTTCTCTCCCACCTCGCCACTGATCGCTACGGGCTCCATGGATAAAACGGTCAACATCTGGAGGGTGGAAGACGGAGGCATTGGTCACGGTGGGACACACACACACTTACATACAAATACGCTCGCTTTAATATTATACTAGGTGTAAATGATTAAAGCTATGAATTTGAAGCCAAAGCCGCTGCTTATGTTTGCATCTGTTTCTGTTCTGGTCGCCGGGGGGGGGGGGGGGCGGGGCGCCCGCGGCGCGGGGGGGGGGGGGGG
>JAVQIZ010139036.1:0-10650 GCA_036023535.2 Galaxias brevipinnis | reverse complement strand
CGGTTGGTTTGAAAGTCGCTTTTTATTAGGCTACATGTTTTGAAATCCAAGTTAGCCTTTACATGCATGCATCAAATGTTATTTTTTAATAGATTAGGCTATGCACCTGTTATTATTATAAATTAGTTTAGCAAGAATAACCAGTGTGTTGGCAATCCGGTTTCAAACTTCACACAGTGCACATTCGGTGTTTGAAGGAATAGAAAATCGAAGGACAGACATAAAGCTATGCCTTCATTTTCGATAGAAACTGCAGTGTTCTTTTCAACTTGCCAAATTTCAACTTTATATACAGGCTACCTGGTTCTCGAGATAATCGAGCGGAGACTATCACACAGTCCCTGCTTTATAGTTAGACGGTCTAGTATGCCCCTGCTGGTCAGAGGATCGTTAGCATATTATATAGTGGGACTGTATGCAACCCCATGGCCTACAAAAATGGTTTAAAAATGGTTTATTGTGGTATAGTTTAATATTGTAGTGAACATCTTCATTCACTAGATATTACATAGCATTGTGGGAAACAATAAGTTCCCCTTGTAAGTATTCCACAAATTTGAATTACTATTCGGACACTAGAGAAAAACTGGCTAACCACGTAACAGTGCCCTAAAATGTGAAAAGTGGTTCATTCTGGACACAACCTTGGATTAGCTAACACAATGTGCCAACACAATGTGGAACACAGGAGTAATGGTTGCTGAAAATAGGCTTCTATACGCCTACGTAGATATTCCATAAAGAATCAGCTGTTTAATAGTCATCTACCACATTAACAATGTCTACCCTTTATTTATGATCAATTATAGACTCCAAACTTCTAAGCGGTAGTGTACATTTTCTACCTGAACAGTCCATGTCACTTTTTTACATGCCCATGTATCTCTAAGAGTCAACCTGGGCTATGTTCTGGTCATGGATAACCACTGGCGAGTGGTCTCCAATTGATTTGGGGTTGAACACCATCTCCTCTGTTTTCTTGAAATAGATGAAGTGTTTTGAAATAGAGGAAGTGTTTGTCACATTACTGGATGCTTATAAATGTTAGCTCATAAAGATTATTATGCTGGCATGCTTTTCTGATAAATAAATAGCAATACCACTCTCTCAATACATTACATCAGGTTAATGCAAGTCCTTCAAGTTTTCTCTGCAACAGTCATCCCTATAACATACATGTCTAACCTATTCCCAGACTAAGAAGAGTCAAGATGGAGCAAAGGAAACTAACTGACCAGGCGAACACACTTGTTGATCTTGCTACGGTTTGTGTACACCTTAACCATGATCACTCCTGATACAGCAATACATATTGAAGAGAAAGCCACTGTAAAGCATATGAAGTAGTTATGTTAAAGACCCCCTCCAGTAAAAATCAGGTTTTTACCATTGTTAACATGTCCTTGTGGTGTTTTTCATGTGCTACAAGACATATCAGGTGTGAAATAAGCAGCCAACACAATGCCTGAGCATTTCTGCTTTGAAACTGCGGTGCAACAAGGAGAGTCTCAAACGGGCGAGTTCAGACAAGCCAGATTTGTGACATCACAAATTTCCAAGCAGCCATTTTTAACCAACCACCGTTCATGGGCGGGGTGACTCGGGAGTGGTGTTGGAACTAGCGTTACAAAGTATCGCGTTACCGTAATTTCACTACTATTCGTGGAAACTAGTAAAATAAAGCTGTTATTATTGACATTTGAGTAACTAAATTACAGTTACTGAAAATGTAAATGCGGCCATTACTAGTTACTGTTATTTTCCCCTATATTGTGCATTTTACTGAACAAATGTGTATTTTATTTTTTGCCTCCAGGTCTGTTTATGCTCAAACGTGATTCTTTCCTGTTTATATTTCTGAGTGCAGTTTGGGAGCTCACCGTTATATATAACCCCCCTTCTTATGCCCCCTCAAAGTTATTTCATTAGCATGAGAAATAAGGTTACAGCAAACCACACATGCTTTTTAGGGTTTGCTAATGTTAGTATGTTTCATTACAAATTAATACTTTTTAAGGGGTGCCTCTGGTATTCGAAATTCATACGTTTTGGTTCTGGAGGAAACTGTGGTAACTAAACTAGTAATGAACGTTTGCTAAGCGCTCCACTTTAGTGGTTGTAGGCTACTTGTAATTGTTAGCTAGGTAAACTTGGCATACTGGCTAGCTAAGCCACAGCAATGTTACCAGCTTGAACAAAACTTACTCTATGCCCGGCTGATCTGGAGGGTGGCTTGGACACAAACAGTACAGGAAATACAATATATTGTTACTTTAAACTTAAATAACGTTTCTGGCTGAGCATTTTCTGAAACTTATATCATTATATTTCGTTCGCTTTGAATATGGGAATATTGTTTTGAGCTCGGTATGTAAGCCGTGAGTTTTGAGGCTTGTTGGTTGGCCATTTGAGACTAGAATAAATAAGTTGACCTTATGTGTGTGGTTTATTCAATTGCTTAGTAAACAATTCATGGTTTATTAGATTACTATATGTGTTGCTGTTTTAAAATATATGTATATAACAGGGCCTAGTGGCTATTGGCTCTCGGGAGCAGTGTTGTGCTAGTTACTGGAAATTTGTATTTAGTTGCAGTTACTCATTATCTCTTTAAAAAGTAACTAAGTTACTTTACCGATTACTACCTTAAAAAAGTAATGTGTTACTAACGTTAATAACTTTTGCGTTTCCCAATTTACCCAAACTTGGAAGTTTAGGCTTTATTTTTTACCCCACACTGCTAACTTGTGAAGTAATCGGGAGTAATCGGTAAAGTAACTGGAAAGAGTCACGTTTGAGCATAAAGAGTAAAGAGTGACCAGGAGGCAAAAAAAACCAACACATTTGTTATCGGTAAAATGCACAATAGCCTATAGGGGAAAATAACAGTAACCAGTAACGGCCCCATTTACATTTTCAGTGACTGTAATTCAGTTACTCAAATGTGAATAATAACCACGTTACTTTACTAGTTACCGCGAATAGTAGTGAAATTACGGTAATGTGTTACCTTCAACCTGACCTATCCGTCAAGCTGATTATAATGCACTTTGTTCGAAGTGAAAAAATGAAACAAAAAAAACAATCAATATAGCAATATATATTCTTCCTAGCTAATCCATGTGTCTAGCTTTACAAAATTTGCCTCGCAATTCAGTCAAAAAAGGAGCTCAGCTCCTTGGCTAATGAGCAGCTGCTCTGCATTAATGCTAGCCGATACCGTCTGGCTAGCACAACTTTTCAGACATATCTGAAATGCATTAAGGGTAATCAAAGTGCATTGGTAATCATTGGTTTTACCTTGAACCTCTGCTTACGGTTGTTGAGCTGCATGTATAGCCGGTGCGGCCCGTTCCAATTGCCATAGACAATGTCTGTCTTTCCATCACGGTTGAAGTCAGCCAGAGCCACCCCTCTACCATGCTGCATTGGGTCTTCCACACCTTAGAAACAGGAGGGACATTCACATTGATAAAACAAACAAAATCAATTGTTGAAGTAGTTTAAATTGTTCTGAATGACAGAACACAAACATATTTTCTAAATTGCCTAAAGGACTGGATACACTGTACCGACGGTCAGCCGTTTCCTCAGATCAGTGAGTAAGTCAGTCAGTCAAAAATATTTGTGATGAAGACCCTCTGGAAACCCTTCAGCACGTTTGGGAATACCTTTACAAATGCGCAAGAACAAGCGTAATCTGTTTGTTCTCAATATTGTCCCCTTAAATCGAAGCTGCAATGACATCATTTTAGTACGTCTTGCTTTGGCTGGTTTTTGAAATGGCAGCACCAATTACTATTCTTCGTTTTTCCACTCACGTTGGTTACTAATGGCTCATTTCCACCAAACAGTAGGTAAGGGGTCTGGTCGTTACATATCGGAACGGTTATGGAGCATTTCCACCAAACCCTTTCAGTATAATGTCATGGATATTTTAACTCTTTCACAGAGAATAACCATTTAGACAGAGATGGAAACAGGCAAAGATCAAGTACAATTTAATTGATGAGCACAGAGAGCAAGTCTGTACACAGAGACAGTATAGTCTAACAACATAGTAAGTTCTGATTTATTGACAAGGTTGAAACAAGTATATCGGTCTAAACTAAATAAATCATACCATTGGTAAAAGGGGGAACACGGTTACCTCCCAGTATTGAAAATACATGTCTGCATAAAGGAACATGAATGCATCTTGTGGTGCCCCAGCCTATGTCAGGTTCCCCACTGAAGAGGTAAAAGGGAGAGCCGGTCCATTAAGGGAAGGTTGAGGCTGGGAGAGCTGATTGAAGGCCACTACCTTCCCCTGCACCTTCTGGGCTCCTGGTCACTCCCTCCCCCCCGAACAATTGTTCCTTAGCGGGGAAAAAACAAAACTTTCAGAGCTGAATACAAAACACATTATAACCAATACAACCAGCATAAACAGAAACAACACAAAGGTATACTGATAATAAATCTGACAAAATGCTGAGGAGAAGCGACAAATCAACAACACCAGCGTCCTCTCCTTACAGAGTCGCCATGGCAACGTATTAAATTAAGCCTTTAAAAAGGGGTCTTCACATAAGACGTGCTTCATTTGCCGCGAGGAAGGGCGCAGGTCATACTGCAAACACTAGATACAAAGCATGGCACAGAAATAATAAAAAAAGACAAATTTGGTTGGAATGTTAATAGAACTCTCAGGAAATGGGGTAGATTACACACCCACCAAGCTGCATCACCTTCAGTATCCTAAAGATGATGTGCAAAATTAAAAAACTATACACACCACCAGCACTTGCCGAATCCAAAGTGAAAAAAAATTGGAAAGTGCTCATTTTGTGAACATTTTAATAAGATTTATTCCTATGTTCATTTTATACTGGTTGGTGTAAGGATTAGAAGTTATGAAACTGGGTAAATGGCTGTAAATGGTCATGTTTCTTCAAGTACAAAGCTTTCTGAGAAGTGGCAGCCCTGCAGTAACACATATGCATATGATATGCACTGGGTACATTTGAGATAGCAAAATTAGACTGTTCATGTAGTCTTAATAGGTTTCTTGTCGTTTTGTTTAAAATGTTTTGGATGAGTAAATGAATGGAAGCCCAAAAGGTCATTGCCACACACCAAAATGAATCAAAGATGGTGTGCAACAATCAATAGGAAGTCGCCCCCTGCTGTCTATAAAATTATCTAATGAATTATAATTGTATACTTTAATAAAGTTTTGAACAATTAACCTTAAACACCGTAAGTTGTGATGGGAATAATAAGGTAAATATTTTGAAAAAGTATGATTCAAATTTGTGAAATATTGAAGCAGTTAAATAGAAATGTAGAAATGTACAGTACTGTTTACAGTAATCCATTTTGATGCACTGTGAGCTCAATTATTAACTTATCAACAAGCGTGGTATTGTTTGGAAACTAGACCATCTGACACATACACGGCGATTTTGGTGTAATTTGGTATTGCGGTCTCGGAGGACTTGATTCAAATAGTTCATGTGTCAAAGTGTCAAATCCAGCCAAAAAAACTACTTAACTCAGATATTTAAAACAAAAATCAGTTTTCAGGATAAAGTTCTGAAATTTGAAATGCTTCCTGAAATCAGTCTTGGGATCTTTTCTATTTTTTGAACGCAATATGTTTAATGAACCAGTGAGATATGACAAATTGAATGTACAGTAGTGTTTACAGTAATACATTTTTATGTGCTGTGGGATCGTTTTTGGTGATATCAACACGATATTTTAGACAGTTTATGTTGAGAGTCTGAAGACGATATCCTGAATATTTGGTATGATTTGGATTTATGGTTTTGGACTTGGGAAGACAGAGTGATGGAAAAAAAAAACATAAAAACAGAGGGATGGACTTCAAAATGTATCATGGATGGCAGTGTATGAAAGTTTCATCTAACTGCAATGGACAAGTCCTGAAAGTTTCCGACATGGCTCCCTAATGGCCCCCTTTTCTATGACTTGTTGAATACTTTGAACTTTTAACTAATCCTATAGCGCCACCAACAGGTGTAATGAGGCAACATTGCATTGAGTTTGTTTTTGAGTAGACCTGGACATGGGTGCCCATTTTAACTGGTGGTACCTGGTCTTGCATGTGGTGACTGGTCGTAGCTGGTGTAACTGGTGATAGCTGGTCTAGCTGGTGGTAACTGGTGGTAGCTGGTCTTGCATGTTGTGACTGGTTGCATGTAGTAGCTGGTCTTGCTTGTGGTAGCTGGTCTAGCTGGTAGCTAGTCTAGCTGGGGGTAGCTGGTCTAGTTGGTGATAGCTGGTCTAGCTGGTTTAGCTGGTCTTGCTGGTGGGGACCGGTCATAGCTGGTCGATGGTCTTGCTGGTGATAGCTGGTCTAGCTGGTGGTGACTGGTCTTAGCTGGTAGCTGGTCTTGCGGGTGGTAGCTGGTCTAGCTGGTTGTAACTTGTCAAAGTGTCAAGTTCAATCAAAAAAACTGCTAAACTCAGATATTTATTAAAAAGTCAGTTTTCAAGATGTTCAAGAAGTTTTAAGATTTTACAAACTTCACAACATTAGTCTTGGAATTTATTGAATACATATTGTGAATGTACCGTAGTGTTAACAGTTGTAAATTTTTATGTGCTGTGGGCTCGTTTTTGGAGATATCAATAATGAGCCAGCATTGCTTGGGGTCTGTTCTTGAGTATACCTGGATATGTGTGCCAATTTTGGTGCATGGGAAGACCGAGTTTTATTAATCTAAGTGAGAAGAATAATACCACCTACAATTGCAATAGGTGCCCGGCTGCTACAGTAATAATAATAATAATCTAACAACACCAATACCCATACATTTTCTATTTCCTACTACTTAAACTGGACAAAGTGAAAATGCTGACATTGTAAAATTTTGATCTCAAGTGAAAAAAGATGCATGCGTGCATAAAGAAAGTTAGGCCAGCAGCACCTTAATTCTTTATGAAGTGATCAGACATACAATCAGTGCTGTTCATTTGATTTGTTTACATAGTTTGTGTTGTTGTTTTAATGTCACACCAGGGGCCTATACTACGAACGGAGGTTAAACTACTCCGATCTAACTCAGGGTTAACAAGGAAAGTCGTCGTTGACAAACTGATTATCCAAATGGGTGTTAAAACGGTACTACGATGGGGATTAAGATGTGTGTTTGTTAAATCGGTGTTAACTCCATGGAGTTTGTGCAATGGAGGTTTGCAACGTAGGCAGATATTTTGGCCAATGGCTCATGCTCTGTTTATGATCCCGGAAGACAGCACGTTGATAATGTCAGGATATGAGTAGTTTAAATAAATGTTAAAAGGGCCCAATTATGCTTTTTAGGTTTTTCCCTTACCTTTGGTATGTTATATAGCTTTTTGTGCATATAGACGGTCTGAAAAGTTACTGCCTGAAACGCCTTGTTTGTTGTCTGGCGTGTTCCACCGTAACTTATCTACGTCACTAAGTCACACATTTCAATAATGTTTGGCATGCCCTCAACCACAGCCAGTCAGAGCGGAGGTCGGGTGGTTTCGCCATGTCAAGAAAAACCTGCTGTTCTCCACTTGTCAGCGCGAAGGCAAATTCCCTTTGTTTGGCCAGCTGACCAATCAGAGCAGACTGGGCTCATCGGAAGTGGGGGCCTTAAAGAGACAGGAGCTAAAACGAAGCGTTTCAGACAGAGGGTGAATAGAGGTGCTGCAGATCCAGGCAGTTTGGAAAAAATAAATAGTTTATTGAACATTAAAACGCGTAAACGTATTCTAGTAGAACTCCTAAATAAAGGTATGAACCTGAAAAGTAGCATAATAGGGCCTCTTTAACGGCTAAATCTTGGCAGTGCATTTCCGAGAGTAAAGTCGTAAGTATTCTTGTTGTATGGGCATGTTTCTGCAACTACGGTCAATTTAACTGTCCGAAATTTAAATAATGTAACCTCTATGATTATGAATATGCTCTATTTTGCATTACAGACATTGCATTACAGCTTTATAATATAATTATAATATAATTGAGTTGAGTAATAGGCTATTAAATTATAGCCCTACACATGGGCAGCTCCCTAAAGCACATCTAAGGCTGTATGAATGCAATGACATTCTAATAATCATATCAGCAGAAACCCCAGCGGAAAGCATGTTTGAGATTAGGCCTATAGGCTGTTCTACTTTTTTTTATTAACTGTTAAAGTAAAGGATTTTCGAGTTAGAACAATACACTTTTTGGATGCTAACTTTTAATTGGGAAGCGCTTAATAGCCTATGTATAAACACTTAGGCTATACGTTGTGAAACCAAGTGTTAGTTTTGAATGATCCAAACGACTGACGACAAAACAAAAACATTATATTTGTGTCCACTCCAGCAGTATTACAACGCTGTACGCAGTCAATTTTCGTAGTATAGGCCTCAGGCCTGTGCCACAAAGCAGCATTTTGGGATAGCAAGGTAACATCAGGTTTAACCCTGGGGTATCTCAAGCAGTTCAGAACCAGTTTACGGTCATCGCATGGATGAAAGGGAAGTCATAGAAGCTAGGGATGCACTAATTGTGTTCATTAGTGTATTGGAAGTAGACAGTGACTCAATAAGCGGAGTTGAACAGTCCCTCTTTTTCAGTGTGGTTATTGGATAAGGAGTTATCCCAGCAAACATGGAATGTCAGGGAGACGTTCAGATCGGGTCTAAATAACGTCCGTAAGTTCAGATCCACTTTTGTACGTCTGGAGGACGTGCAATAGGGGGTTCAAAACGTAAACGTCTAACTAAGACCCGTCTTGCGTGTCTATGGATGTGCAAGACAGGTTCAATATCTGAATATCTAACTGCGACCCCTTTTGGACGTCTATGGACATGCAAAACAGGTTCGATGTTTGAACGTCTGACTGGGACTCCTGTGGAACGTCTGTGGACGTACAACACGGTCAATATCTGAATGTCTAACTAGAACGTCTTTTGGGTGTCTATGGACAAGCAAAACAGGTTTCATCTTTGAGCGTCTCACTGAGACCCCTTTTGAATGTCTTTAGACATGCAACACAATCAAAATCTGAACGTCTATCTAGAACGCCTTTTCGACGTCTGCACATAAGATAGGTCTCGAAACCATTTTGCACACATTTAGTTAGTTTCAATTATTGATATTTAATGAGTTTGACAAATTTGTGTTGTAAGGATGAAAAAGTAACAGGGATTGCAATAGGGATTGCCTTTTTTTCACGTCCATATTTCATGCCCTCCGATGACATCAAACTCATTAGCTCTCAGAACTAAATACTAAAGTAAAGTGCATGTCGAACCTTATTTTAATTGTTTAATTTTCTTAACTGTAAATATTTTGCTGAAAACCTCATTAAAAATATTCTTTTGTCATTTCAAACAATGTTCCATTTTTATTCAACAAGATGTCATGCATTTACAATTGTAAATAAGCCTATTAATCACTCTTGGAACACCTGTATGTCTTGGGCAGGTACATGTGGTATAAATGTGTTTTATTTACAATAAATGGTCCGGCCTTCACTATAATCAGTTTTATTTTATACCGTGTTTTGGTCATCCAACCTTCGAACATCAAATCTGATGAAGATTTGATGACAAAAAAAGATATTCAGTAAAGCTGATAGTGAGTGACGATAGGATGGGACTCAGGCCTCAAATACAATTAAACAAGTAAACTAGGATATCAAGAGTAAACTTTGTTGGCAGCATGGTGGCTCAGTAGTTAGCACTGCTGCCTCACAGCCAGAAAATCCTTGGTTCATGTCCTGGCTGGCCCAAGGGTCTTTCTTCGAGGAGTATGCATGTTCTCCCTGTGTTTGTGTAGGCAAGTTGGGCACAAATTGACTTCTGTGGTATCACCCTGACAGATAGCTGTGAGTCCAGATGAAAACACAAAAGTCAATGAATCATTGAAATAAAATGTTTTTACGTTAAAGAGACGTTCAGAAAAGACCTCGCAAAAACTTAAATTTTTATCCCTGTAAGGAGCTCACTTGGACATCAACAGTGGATGTTTAAAAGATGTCTTTGTTGAACGTTAGAACGACATTCAGAAAAGACGTTGCAAAAACTTTCATTTTGAACCCTGTAAGGAGCTCACTTGGACATCATCAGTGGACGTTTAAAAGACGTCTTTGTTTAACTTTAAAAAGACGTTCAGAATAGATGTTGCAAAAACGTTCATTCTGGCTTCTCGGTGGACGTCTTTAGAACGACTGACAAAAACGTTCAAAAGA
The DNA here is from genome assembly GCA_036023535.2 of Galaxias brevipinnis. NCBI lineage: Eukaryota > Metazoa > Chordata > Actinopteri > Galaxiiformes > Galaxiidae > Galaxias > Galaxias brevipinnis. The sequence continues at coordinate 421 of JAVQIZ010139036.1, read as the reverse complement.
CGTCTATTCAATATGTCTTTGCTCAGTGGGATCAGTGTGCCAACGTATGCAGGGCGCATAAATTATTGAGGCGTATGTGGGATGTTAACATAAGAAATTTTACCATGGTACTGTACCATGGTAATTGTACAATGTACCACAACATGGTATTTTCGACAGTATGGTAAATTGTACCATAAGGTACCATAGTTAACTATGGTACTTACATGATGGTACTACTAAGTACCAAGGGACTGTTACAGAAATAAAACAATGGTACATGGTACCATGACATTGAATAGTTGCTACCTCAAATTAATATACATATCCATCCATCCATCCATCCATCCATTTTCCGCCGCTTATCCGGGGCCGGGTCGCGGTGGCAGCAGGCCCAGCAGGGAATTCCATCCGTCCCTATCCCCAGCAACGCTTTCCAGAT
>JAVQIZ010138973.1:0-12742 GCA_036023535.2 Galaxias brevipinnis | reverse complement strand
ATATATCTAAAATAAAAACACACCCACTCTCTCTCTCTCTCTCTCTCTCTCTCTCTCTCTCTCTCTCTCTCTCTCTCTCTCTCTCTCTCTCTCTCTCTCTCTCGTCACATCATTTAAATTCTAGAGCATCCATCATCTCCAGGGACCCTGCAAGGACACCGAGTAGATTTTTAATGCGCATCAGACATCAATTTAGCAATACATTTAAAATATATGACTCTGCAATAATAAATAAATAGATAAATAAATAAAACCCTATCACACAGATTAATGCCGTGGCCTGTGGTGGGCAGTTTCTGAACAACAGTGACAGTCATCTTAGAACATGGCCGGCTGACAGCGGGCCTGCTGACCTTAATGGTGACGTTGCCCTTGGTGATCTTCCTCATGTTGAATCCCACAGTGGGAATCATGTCCTCGCTGAACTGGCCCGACTGAAGGGAGGACAAGAGGGAGGCAGAGAGAAGAGGAGGGAAAAGAAGACAAGGCGATATGAAGGAAGAGGAGGAACAGAGGGTGGGTAGGGGGGGAGGTTGAGAGAAAGGGTGATGGGGAAACGGAGAGATGTGAAAGGGTGAGAAAAGGAGGATATTCATCAGGAATATAAAGAGAAGCCAACCAAGAAAAACACACAGACCAATAAAAATGAAAGATAAATAGGATAGAAGAAAGGGAAGAAATCGAGCAGATGGGTTAGAAACAGCTCGACAAAGATCCAGGCAAACGTCAGTCATATTCATGACTCACCGATGGATAACAACAAGCCTCCTGCTACCTAGCCAGAACCCCCCATAAGCCTTGATGAGCTCAAGTATCACTCAGCATGAATAGATATAACTGGATGACAGACCAACAAGGTTCTTTTTTTGGTGTTTTGTATTTACCGGAACATAAGTTCACGAAAGGTCACTTAAAAAATAAATACAAAGAAACATTGTGAGAATCATTAATAAGAGGTGAAATAGATGCAGATTTTATAGTGATAACATTTCCAAGGTGATCGTATCACTGTTTGGAAAGCTCAGTTGGAACTTTAGAACCTGGCTATTACAATCAGGTAAAAATGCATTCAGACATAATGCATGGCAGGCTACACGTGTATTGAGCGTCATAAAGGAACTCCATAGCTGTCAGCTTCACACAGCTAACCAAAATGCAACCTAGCAAAGTAGGGCTGCAACATCCCCTCTGGTCCTTGATAAAACATTACGTTCTTAACGTTGCCTCCGTCCACCGAAGCTATAATTACAAAACTGGTTCTCCAACCTGAGGTTTTGTTTTAGGACCACAATCAAACCCCTGGCCCTAGGTTACAACCGAACTACAAGCAAAACAAGAACACTAAAAAGTGAAATACGCCATGTTACATTTACACATTTTACACACTGTTTTGTCCTGCCTAATTGGAAAATTTGTTTTTGAGACAAAAGTGTTTGGCAAAGTGTTAGAGTTAGCTCGCCCTACAGCCATATTTCGACTGGACACAGACCGGAATTTTAGAGGCACATGTACCAAGGCCAAGAAAACAAGTGTTTTCAGAGCATTTGAGAAAGAATTTGACTACACCTACTTCATTTCTGCCTCTGAAAGACTGAGTATTCACAGGGAAATTGGCAATCGTGAACTGATGTAATAGATTCGACTCTCTCAGTGGTGTAGGAGCTGCTTATCTTCCATTTAAGAGTTGGTCTCCATGCTCCGAATCCTCATCAAATCAATCTTAACACATTCCACCACAACCTTGGTCTTCTAAGCTACAGCCCTCTAAATATAGACCTCACCAATTCTCCAAGGGCATTAAGAAGCTCTAGAGGATGTGACCAATCCATTACAGGGAGAGGTCCTGTGACTGCTCCCCGGGCCAAGGACAGCACCTGTACAGTCGTGATCATAAGACCCTTTTCAATATCTAGAGGACCCATAACTCCACATGTGCCCAGAATAAAATGCTTGGTGGTGGCTGTGTACACATGATGAAGGTAATGGTTTGCAAAATACTATAATTTATTGTTGAAAGCAGGAACATAATGATAGTGGATAGAACAGTCTCATGGGGATAAAAAAAAAAAAAGTAAAATGGATGCCAGTGCATGCAGGAATTCACACCCAACACACACACACACACATCCTCTGGGATTCAGAAACCACAAAAAAAAACTGAACTGAAATCGCCTGTCAATGAAGCAAATCCCTTGAAGTCCCTAAAACATCCTTTCAGAGTTCAAAGTTTATAAGTCTAAGACCACTGGTTAAGTCCCCTCGTCCAACTCAGTCACTGTTATCCGACAACTGATTCCGGATCAGCAATCTCGTTGTGCGATGCTCTTGATGAACACACTAAGGACCCAGAGAGCACTTCACCCGACTTCCTTTCAAGCTTATCTACTAGGCTGCTCTCCGACATTGACCTCAACCTCCTCGATAATGAAGGCAGTCAGATACAAGACTTAGGTACCACTCAATAGGTCAGCTGACCTTGGGGACACTCGTGCAGTCACACATGAAAGAGCTACATGGGAAAGATGAGACAAACTACAGATGAGTCACCCCCCCCCCCGATATCTGTCTAACACCCTGTAGGGAATTCAGGGATGGGAAATCACGTTTACATCATCAAATCTTGCAGCCAGAAGCAGCATCGCATCACCTGCAGCACTGCCTGACAAAGGTCCAGACATGGGTGTTTCGTATTCCCGTTCTCAGGAATATTGATCATTGGACTCCGTGTGTGAGGGCAAATAGTGTGGTCAACCTAGTGTCTTAGATTTCCGATATGTGAATGTTTGTCTAAGTTAACAGTTATCAGGCAGGAATGCACAGGTAAAGTTATCATTCCACTCCATTACCAAATACTAAATTATGGACTTGTGACTGTTAAGCTACTAAACTATTTGTGTAGTGTTTGCGGTGCTTTTGGCTATGTGAGCGTGTGATACTCAATATTCTCGGTAATAAAATAGGCTTACTTGTCAGGTAACAACTGTCAGCAGGCCTTCATTAATGGGTTGTCACAAAAACGGTTTAGCCTCGGTCAAGATATCCAATCAAAATATAAGATAATTCCATTGTGTGGCCTTATTTGACATCGACACAGTGGAGTCATGTAAGTTTGTGGTTTGTTGATTTAACACTTTGGCCTGTCCCAGATCTGAAAGTTGTGAAAGAAAAGCTTGTATGGTCTATCGCACGTTTGCAACACTGTGCAGGTTTCGCAGCCATTTGGTTCCCTAGTATGGTTAGCTGACATTGGCTATTACTCTGGCACTCGTTTACATGTACAGCCAATAACCTGACAATAAATAAAATTCTGTTAGTCAAGAGACCGCAATGCTTAGACAATACTTGAGGCCTGTGCTTACCAATCCAAGCCTTACAATAGAGTACATATGTTTCCCTGTACAGGGTCATAGACCAATGCTTGGAATAGAAGAAGCTCAAATTCAGGCTCCTTGTTTACAGGACGTGCTGTAGAGTTGTGCATTTTTACACAGGTGACCTTTGTTAGTACAGCTTAGTTATATTTGGGCTTGCAGAAGAAAAACTCATTTGCATTGGTGCGTTACAGAAAAAAACAAAGTCACCTGAAGACAATGGTTGTGCAGTTTTAAAGAAAATGCGCAAGTAGCAACTTGCAACAGAAGTGCATGTGGATTATAATGCTACCACATAAAATCAAACATGAAACAGTATTCTAGCCCAGCATAGTAGGCTTAAGGCCTACACATAGCCTGTGCAATCAACATCAACTAAGTCCTGGCCTAGCCTTCTTGAAAGGTATTAAAGCAAAGAAGTAATATGGAGAACGAGGGACGCAGCTTACTGGTAAATAAATATACTAAATAAATGAGATAACTGTTTTTCAAGGTTGCTCACTGGTTTCATGACAGCCTATAACGGGACGTCATTCGTGATGTCATCACTGCTAGTGCAAGACTCCATCCTAGGTAAAGGCCATAGTGGTGTCACAAATAATAATCATAAATCACACAAGTAAAACTATTCATTTTAACGTCTTATTGTATCGGGGAAATAACGTTTACAAATTCAGAATTTTTCAGAATTTTCCTACAACACCGTAATTTGGGCGGAGCGGCGTTTCAATCACGGGACCGCACTCTTGACACAGTCGTAAATCAACAACATACACTACACATACAAGAAAAATGTGGAAATTACCGCTATAACATTCACGAATGTGGTCTTCCCCGAATACTGCAGGCCGACGAGCGTCAATTCCATCTCCTCTTTCCAAAACAATGTTTTGAACCAGTCCAATAGCTTGTTAAACAGAGCAATCATACTGGCAACGCGGCTAGGCTAGCTGTCTGGAAGCAAAATATCAGCTGACTGTCTTGACTTAGCCGCCGCGGCGCACAGATGGGACGGCAGGAATGTGAAGATGTAGGCTGGCCCTTTCGTTGTCAATCCTGCGCAACCCTCTGAAGTATGACGATGTTGTTTTCACCCTTGGAACAATACAAATATATTAATGGTAAGGTAAACGTTGCTTTCCGTTTTGATATACTGTCTTCAAGGATCTTCATTGGGTGGGGTTTAGATCCATGCACAGCTGGTTTGAAACAATGCATTGAGGTGCGCTTCGTTCATGCCTTGACACTGGCAAAATTGCGCCCTCTGCTGGAACGAAATGTTTGTAAAACATTTTCCTTACCTCACTAAGCCATTACTCACCGACTGCGGATTCGCCTTATTACAAAGGTACAAAATATTTACAAATTCGCAAAAGAACAAATATATATATGATAATAATAACAATAACTTATCTCTAGATTTACAGTTAAAATATAAATTTTTTCTCAATCCTTATTTTTAATTGACAGGAAGGATAGTATTGACGAAAGTGTTTGATTATACCCCAAAGCGATCTAAAAATCTGACAGCTAAAAGGTGTCGACATCTTTAGCTGGCATGCTAACCGCTAATAAAAACCACCAAAGAACAAGAAGAAAAGGGAGAAGCTGGCATGCTAAGCTAAACTAATGCTAAACAAGAGCTTAATTGGACTGGTTACACCTGAGTTTCGCTGTTCTCCACATTAACATCAAGGCTATATGCATGTTTCTGAAGGGTAATTTCCCTAAACGTTAGCAGAATTAATGTACGCATATGGTGAGTTTAAGTATTAGTTTTGTACCTGGCTGATATACCTGTTCAAAACCATACGCATATCCAAATAGTATGATGATAGTTAGCAAAAGAAAAGCTAACGTTAGTAGTGCCTTTACAGATTGCAATACAAGGAAGCTGTCAATATACGTTCTCTAGGGAGTTAACATTCTGACAGTATAATCAGCTCATTCAAATATTCCTAATTTAATGTCTCAGTCATGCCATGAAAGTAATTACTTTTTATAGTTATTGTCAGCTACTATCATGACTTATCGTCTGACTATTTACATGCGCCCAAAACTTCGTATTGAATATAAAATAGCCTTAATTCCAAAGTATCAGTTAATCCTGTGTATTCTTAACAGGAGGATACCAAATGTGTGGGGCAACAGCAGGACAAGAAGAACAGATCATCTAATTGACTAGTTATATGCAGTAAGCAGCTGGACAGGACAATGGGCACAACAATGAGTGAGCCTTGCATCTACGACAAGCTTTCAGAAAGTATTAATATCCTCAGGCAGTCAGGCTACCGCTATGGAATGTCTGAAAGAGAGATCGAGAAGTTCATTAAACAGGTTTTGGAGACCAACGAGCCCCGGAGAGATCCTCCTCAGTTCCCTATCCTCCGAGCAACCATCAAGGTATTAACAGAAACCGGCTTGATAGCCTATTTGACTGTTGTTTTTGCCGGAGAAAATGGTGATTTGCATAATAATTTCTTGACAATACGGATGTTAACAAGTCATCATATGTAAAACGGCATTTTGTTTCAGAGATTTTTGGAAGGAATTTGATAAGTATCAGCAATCCTCTCTTGCATCCCTAGTTTCTGGTAGTGGTGGGCTTTCTGTTGGTGGTTGTCCTAGCTTTCACCTACCCCCAGAGCCATCCTCAGCTTGGGCTGATCAACGTTGGGGGTCACAATTGGTCGTCCCCGCTCAGCCATGTCCGACTGTTGTCCCTGCCCATTGCCAAGAAGTACAACCTGCAAGGTAGGGAAATGGTGTCTGGCCTGAATGGTTAGACTCATAGAGCTTTGTTTACCGATAAAGTATATGATATTTAAATAAAAGGGTCTGATCAGCTTTATAAATATAGAAGCATATTACTGTCAAAATAAAAATGTAAATGCTTTAAGTAAAGTGGCAAAGCAATCCTGAGATGGTTTGTCTAACTATTTACATTGTGGTGTGAGCAATCTTTATCATAATAAAATGCAAATGACTGAATTTTAATATACATTTTGGCTTAATGTATTTAAACTTGCAAATGCAAAGGAAAATTATTGAACATTGTAACTTTAAGAAGTGCTTTTAAATGGACATTTTTACAGTGATATGATCCATCCATCCATCCATTTTCCGCCGCTTATCCGGGGCCGGGTCGATATGATATGATGTGATATGATGCCATACATAAATGCTCGGCATGTCCCATGATCTAAATCACAGTGGAATTTGTGTTGCACTGTACGCTGCTTGGCAGTCTTTGGTCTAAGCCAATAGTTTGATTTCATTGAACAAACTATTTGATAGACAGTAATATTGCTATATAAGTATAAATTTAACAAAATCATTTAACAAAAGTTTGGCAAAAATGTTGGCAATCCCCTAATTTAAAATAAACTTAAAAAAAATAAATGCGCTTGCAGTAATGGAATTTTATAATTTATTGTCATGGCAATTTCTCTCCACCCTAAAACACTATTAAATAATGTGTACGTTTTTATCTTGTACCTTGACGATACAAAATCTGATAAAATGCTAGTAGATTATCTTTTCAATGTGCTGGCCTTCTATTCAAAAGTACTGACCCCGACGTGATTTGAACACGCAACCTTCTGATCTGGAGTCAGACGCGCTACCGTTGCGCCACGAGGTCTGGGTTTTCAAAGATGTGCATTAGTCTTTTTATAGACTCTGCCTCTAGCTTCCCCCTGGGAAGAAGACCAGTCGCATGTATCAATGTCAATCCTTCAACCATCATGCAATCTTGACTTCCATTGCCTCATAAACCTATCGAATTACTTTTTGCAAAGGTTATTATTAGCTTTGCCACCAGTTTGATAAAAACACAACAATTGTATAATAATATTCTGATGGCGTAAGCTTGTTGACTTAATGGTTTGTCATATGTCTTTAAAGTCCTCGAGCACTAAGATACAACGAGCAATTCTTTGTTTAGCAAGTGAACAATATAATGTTTTTAGGTAGTTTACATACCCAATACGTCCTACCTGACTACGTCAGTTTAGGTACAGAAATTAGCTTTGTCTTGGCCCAACCCAGATGTGTTAAAGTGTAGTCCCTACATCTGCTTAAGTATGCAAATGTCCTCGAAACTATGTCGAAAAGTGCTTGTATTGGATTCTGTTTCTCTCTCCTTTCTGCACCTATCTCAAGTAACTTGTTGTGATGAGGGCTTTAAAGAGCAATAAGACACTCCCTCTTCCTCACTTCTTTTCTGTAGGTTTCCATGAGTGGTGGAGCGCGGGTGCCCTTCGGCAGGGCCTGGTAAACTGTTCTGGCTGTGCCCAGGTCTCCTCCGTGCTGGAGGTGTCAGAGAGCCTCAGGGAGTCTTCAGCCATGCGCAGGGGGCCACAGCCTGTCCTGCTCAAGGTGACTGCAGCGTGGCTCCAGTCATTTAGCCAAACTCGTACTAAGCAGTGGATCGTCTGTGTTCAGAGACGGGGCCATCCTTTTGTTGTTGCCAAATTGGGTGTAGTGGTGGGGCCGCTAATGTAGTGATAATCTGTGCGAGTGATCACTGAGCTAAAGATCACTGTATTCCCTTACACTTTGAAAGTTATGTTATGGATTTCTGTGTTGGTGTCCAGGGAGGCGAGTCCCTGTGTGTCCAGAGGCAACAGCTGGAGGAGCTCTACTCTGCACACTCCAGCTCCATGACCATCCTGCTGGAGGACCGCCTGCTGGGCCAGGACGAGGACTTCCCCCAGGGCCCCGCCAACTTCACCCTGCTCTGGTACACCACAAGCTTTCCTGATTCAATTCAATACAGCTCAGGATCCTTTACTTACACATGTGTTACATGGCAAAATAATGTTGCATAATGTTTGTGCATCGAATACTAAGGACACATTTTGGTACCATGTAAGAAAGGCTGTCTGAATTATTTTTAAATTATGAGTTGCCTTCGTCTTGTTTGCCTTCCCATAAGGAGGTTTACGTCTGGAGCAAGGGAGAAGGTGTTGAGGTGGCTGTTCCCCAAGGCGGAGCTCTGCCCTGTGTTGGATAGTGCTGGCACCACACTGCAGCGCTGTCTGGTCACCCACAGTACCAACTCGCAGAGCAGGGTGAGTTTGGAATACACATGGTATCTATTCCATGTCAAAGAGTATTAGTCTGGGTCCCTGTGGAGCATTAAGAAACATGCCTTTTTGTGCTCCAGGGTGTGAGAGTGCTCGGCTGGCTGGTTGTCGGAGAAGGACTGCCTACAGTCCGGGTGCTGCCCGTCCACCGCTGCCAGAAACACTGTAGCTCCTTCAACCTATGGCTAGGTCCTGGAGATATGGGTAGGTGTTCTTTTCACTTTTCAATCTTACCCTCACTCAGAAAATTGCATGTGTTCCTTTTTCTGTGTTTACTGTTTACTGTTGACTTTGGTGAGAGTGCTTTGACCTTTTGACCTCCAGCGTATGCTGACCCCCGCTACTGGCAAATGGAGCTGTTCCCCGGCAAGGGCCAAAACATTGTCTGTGACGGCTCTGCTTTCTAAGCGACGAGATTGTCAGAGAAAGAACGGCACCACAGAAATGAGGAAGGAAGGAGAGAATGGACACGTGTAATGCTCTGCTGGTTAATTGAAGCTTCCTCTGATTGCATCACTTCCTGTTCAATGCATTCTACTGTTTTATCTTGTGATTCTCTGGAACTGAACGTTGATCCTAAGCCTGAACGGGGAGGAAGATTTAAATGAGCCATGATAACATTCCCAACTATTTAACGTTGACCTGCTCAGTGCATGTTATAAGCCTTGGCCCGGTCCTGGGCCCAGTCCCAATCCTGCTATCCCCCTATACCTCTCTGGCCTAGTACAAAATACCTCCATCCCTTGAGTCTACATGTTCTTCCATGTCATCCGTCTCATTCCGACAGCACTTAAGTCTTGCGTTTCCCTTCAGCTGTCAATAAACTGGGTAGATGAATGACTACTTTGGTGGAACCCAGCCATTATGGTACATAAGCAGGCAGATTTTGTAGCCAAAGAGAAAATTGAAATTATGTTCTTGAGGTACTATGTTACCATGTTGAAATTAGCTGAAAGGTTCAGTAATAATTTGAAAGAACTAGATTAACTATATGATAACTGGCTGATTTGCTAATGGCACTGTCCATTTTTCAAGACTTGTGGTAGACAGTGACATGAATAAAGTTTACTTTTATTTAATGAATAGATTATGATTCTGGTAGTGGGATTAAACTTTCTTACTCTGGTGCAATAAAGCATTAGAAAAAGTTAATTTAGTGATATCAGTAAGTAGCTCAACAATAGATACGTTTTTACATTTTTATTTGGTTGTCGTAGTGCCAACCCGAGCCTTTGCCTAATATGCTTATAACCAATCACTTCTTTTTTGTATCCCATTGCCTGGGAAAGCACTTTAACTAGTTGCAGATTGTTAATGACGCCACTAGAGGAATGTCCTTAATTATTCTACATGTATACATGGAGTAATTTTAGTTCAAAGTCTTCAGGTTGTTATGTCACTGTTTAGGTTTATAATTTACTTGTTTGTGGTTTATGGACATTGTCAGTTACTTTTCTTAACACTGCAGTTGTATTTCATGTTTTAAATTAAATATGTACAGGAGAATAAGCTATTGACAGTGTCCAAATTGGCAGTTGATACAATACCTTGCATATCTAAGAGGATTTTACCTGCTCCACCACCACATTGTGAAAGGTTAATTTGTACAATGGTGTGGCTCCTGTGCCAAAAAAAATAAGGTCTTCATAATCGCCAACAATAGAGGATACACCCTTAGGTAGGATGACAATGGACACTAGGTAAAATACGATTTGAAAATAAAATATGAATTTGCCTTGAGTACAAGCTTGCCTTTTTCTATTTAGCATTACTACTAATGTGTCACTTTGGGGTTTGTCTCTGTGCTTATTTCTTCCCTATATGTCCTTGAAGCAGGTATATACAAGTTCTCTGTTGACTCAACCCGTCATGCAGTAAAGGACTGTCCTCAACAAAAGAAGAAATCTAAACATAAATTAAATAAACAGCAACTTTAGGGGGATGTTGGAGGTTTTATATAAGAAAAACGTTATGGATAATAAAAGAGCCCTAATAGTACTAATGATGTGACATAGTGCTCTTTCCCCAACCTGTCGCCAAAAGGTTTTGGTAAGCACAAACGTAGGACATTTAGGGCATATCGCTTTGAAAAGTCTATCTGTACGATTCCTGACAAAGCAAATTTACTACGCATAGACGTATCTGAAGCATTACGGAGGAAACTCGCAATTCATGTTCCGGGGCTGGGTTAATTCCTGGCCCTGGTGCATGGCGGTCTGCTGGCGGTGAGTATCCCAGTTTGCGCTGCTTCAACTTCAGAAACCGAGAGAGAGATGGGATAGGAAAATGGGGGACTGGAGAGAGGAAAGAGAGGAAGGGCTTTTGAATTTCATGATTCATTTTAGTTTACAGTTGAATATTACAATTTTGAATATGTGTCGTATGGAACTGATAATTGCAGCTGCCAGCTCTGCAAAGTGGTTGCGTTGCCAGTCCTTGAAAGTAGTGCAAACGTATTCTGAAGTGAAATGAGGCCTACTTTGCTGCTAGTTCTGTAGCCAACAAGCTAGCCATTCCCAGTGCAGTTTGTGTTAGGTAGCTTGATTGTTAGCTATATGTGACTGACAGGTTGTTTGGAAAAGAACAGTATCTAAATGTATGTTGCTTTTATAATAAACGAAGGGTACACCATTCCTAATCCTCATTATAAGGTTGACTTAGTTTAGAACACCGCTAACATGTTCTAGTTAATTGGATATGTGTTAGCTTACGTTTGAGCTATTTAAACTGAGCTAGTAAGTTAACTGAATATTCATACTTACCTAGATTAGCTGGGTTTAGCAGAGACAGTTGTAAAGACACCATTAAACAGCTAGGGATCATGACTATCACTCATGACACTCAATCCTACATGAACAAAACAAAGGCTTACAACAACAGCTTCACGAAAACCATAAGACAAAACAACAAGTCAACAAAGTACGTCATCACAGCTAACTACACAGTACTGTGTTTGTGTGTTATTAGCTGAGGGGGTCCATGACAGCAGCAAGAGGATGGACAGTTTGGGACTTCCGACCGTATCTCTAACAGACGGCTCTACCACTTACATTGAACAAGCTATTAAAGGTTTAAGACACAACTCATACAAACAAAACAAAATGTACATATACCTATTATAGATATATATATATATATATATATATATATATATATATATATATATATATATATATATCATATACAATAGATATGCATATCTATTGCTTTAAGTAGTGGTCTTTTACAGTGTTTATTGCTCCCCAAGAAAATAAACGCTAACAGAGCATAGAATTGGTGAGGTTTTTAATGAGCATTATTTTTCTTATTCCTTCCTCCAGATGGTAACTTGGTGGAGGGAGACACCATTGAGCTTGAGGACGGCACAACTGCTTACATCCAACAAGTCACCATACAACAGAAAGGTCGGCTGCCTTGCTGGTTTTTCTAATTCAGCATGTTGTATTGTTTCTTTATAACCCTCCCAATACAACTTAATCAATATGTTTTTATGTATATTTTGATTCCAGGTGAAACTCGACTCATCATTTAGCCTTGTTAGTTAAACTCAATTGGTCTTCTTTATAGTCTGTATATCTCCTGTCTCCACAGATCCCCTGCCATTTGAGGATGGCCAAGCAGTACAGCTTGAAGATGGCACCACTGCTTACATCCACCACACACTGAAAGGTAAGACACTGTCCATCCATTTTTCATCTTTTTATACTTTCTAGCTTCAATGTCAACATGGACTTATTCTCAAATCTTTGTCATTAAACCCATTTGAGACAATGTTTTATTTCAAACATACTATTTAAATGTAGGTTTGTATTAGAATGCTAAAATGTTACTGTGCAATGTGTCTTTTCAAAACGAAACATGTTTGGTTTAGACATCTTTTCGAGCATTGCTCAAGGCTAAAACTATAGTTTTAATGTTAATCAAGTAGCCTTGATTACCTGTGGACTTAGGGAGGAACAAGCAGTCCAATGTAAACCTCTTATTTAGGACTTATCTGTAGGTGAATGCTTTAGATGGCCTGTTGGTTCTGTGAGTTGCCCTTTCACTGGCAGATGTGTGAGTTATTATCTGATAATTGGTTTATTGCAGGCTGAGTAGAGGTGCTTAGGGGGCTAATTTAAGGACCTCACAGGTGGATTCCACATATAGCTGGGGGTTTCCCTGCCTTATATATATAAATATATATATATATATATATATATATATATGTATGTATGTATGTATGTATGTATGTATGTATATATATATATATATATATATATATATATATATACATACATA
>JAVQIZ010138963.1:0-12111 GCA_036023535.2 Galaxias brevipinnis | reverse complement strand
CGACCTGTCCAGGGTGTACCCCGCCTCTCGCCCTGTGTCGGCTGGGATAGGCTCCAGCCCCCCGCGACCCTGCATAGGATAAGCGGTATAGCTAATGGATGGATGGATGGATGGATTATTATGCATAATTGCATATGTAAAGTTGTTCAATTCTTCTAGGTCAGCCAACAAGCTTCCTCTTTTTTTGGATTCAAAATAACTTCAGAGCAGAAGAAAGGATGTAAATAGTATTTTTTTTTCGGAATGATACGTACTGTATGTCCTCTGAAGATGATGAAACATATATTTCCTTACCTTATCTGTATGAGCTATAGAGGCTGTACAGCAGACAGAGACAAGTGTAAGAAAATTGTTTGTTTAAAGTTGAGGGGTGGAAATTTGATTAACCTGCTTAAAATACAAACTATGAAGAAGGTAATACCTCTGGATAATAACGTGTTTCTTTTGGACCTGTTACACAGTTGACGTATACATATAATTATAAATGTATGAAATTTGCTGTTATTGTGTTGTCCACCCAAAGTTGGCCATGCCCGTTCTGACAAAGCATCCTGCCAGCTCTGCAATCAATATTCATTTTAATAAAGGGGAATGTGTGATTTAATTGGTAAATCCGATTTCAAATTAATTGTGCTTGCTCAAACTTCCAAACACTCTAAAGGGTTGGCCATCTTCGAAACTCAAAGTCTTCATGGCAGTTCGGTGAAATATCTGACCTCCAATACCACAGAGGCAAAGAACAAGTTGAAACGGTTCCTCACTCTGATTGATAGAACAAGCTGTGATTTCCCCCGAGTTCTAGATGGATGGAGATGATAGCACTATCCACAATCCTTCTGTCTGTGTGGCACTGGCCTTCAAGGATGGCTACAGATAACTGGACGCATCTCCTTTTTGGGCTGGACTTATATGAGAGCTGAACATGAGTGGCATAGGGTCACAACAAATACATGGACAGACCAGCACATCCAACTCACATAGTATTGCCCTTTTTGATTAAACTTTTTTGACGTGAAATCCTTCTATCTCCAGATGTTTAAATGTTTCGACGATGCAATCATACTACTAACAAATCAAATTTTACATCAAATGAAATGGAGCAAAATGTAACAGCATTAACCTTTATGACAATATGCATTTCCTAACTTCCTATATAATACAGAAAATTTTTTTCTAGTTATAGTGTTTTGTTAGCTTACATTGATCTAACTTGAGGGACTTTTCTTTCTTTGGTCAGGTTGGCACATCTGTTATGACACACATCTCGTGGCATGCCTCAACCTGGAGGCAATCTTCCATGGCAGACATCTTCCATGGGAAAAATATCAGGGTTAAACATTACAACCAGCATAGAAGCCTCTAAAGAATTTCAAAGTTGCAGATTTTTCTGCTCTGATAAATAAACCAATTTTAGGCAAACGTTGCAGTCAGAATATCTTAAGAATATTTGCTACAGTACAGCAAAATTAATTTTCTCAGCTATTTCTGTCCATTGGTACTGTACAGGTAGGCTTTAGATGTCATTGTAATATACTACACAATACCAGCAGGTATTCCATTTAGGGCTGGTATCCTGGACAAAGATTAAGCCAAGTCCTAGACTAAAAATAATTTTCAATGGAGAATCTCTATTGACAGTGAGATTTAGTCTAGGACTAGGCTTAAGCTATGTCCGGGAAACTGGCCCAAAGTGTTATAAGACTAAGACAAAACATAAAATTGGGAAACAGTGCTGCATCTGCGATCATTATCATAAGGCATTTGATGACTTTACAATAGAAAGATAAAACTTTTCCACCACCATTTAGCAACCAAAGTGAAGACATTGACTGCTAATCAAATACTGAGAAAAGGGAGACCCAGATCCACCTTTGTGAAGGAATATATTTAACGTTTCATGGCAGCAGGAGAGAGCTGCCCTGGCTTTCAATCACACATGTTCAACAAATGGAAGGGGAAAATGAATCTGCTCATTCAAATTGATGAAAATATACGCAGACGGTGTTCCATTTTGTTTTTGATTGCTTTGCATCAGGTGTCGCTGATTGCCCTGGGAGATCCAGGGAATTGCCGTAGACTGACATGTTCCCACTCACTCCAGTTCAGTCCACGAGCTGTTGCCATGCTGTTGTCTTCACAGCATGGGCTGATAGATCAAGGCCAGTGACTTTTGACGCACCTCCAAATTTTCACTGTACTTACCCCCTTTTGCACTTTATCAAGCGTCTTCTTCATCTGCACATGTAGTAAGATACATTGTACCACACAATTCTCCAGCTACTAAGTAGTTAATTTTTCTGTTGAATTGTGTGTTTTTCTTACTGTTCATAATTTACATTTGCACCTTCATATAGTTGACGTTCCCCCTCACTGTATTTAAACTTGGAGTGTCTGCTTAGGTTGAATTAAATTCTTTCAATATTATCTTAAACCTCACTTTGACAGGACTGGAAGGCTTTCGGCAATGATTTATTTGGTCATTAAATATTTACCCATACATTTCAAAACTAATAATGTATTCCCAGATATGATTAATTAAAGACAAGCTTTAGGCATATTATCATACTGATTGAATTCCTTCAAAGTAACTCATGTGGTAACTTTTACTCACTTTGTTCGTATTTGTGCAGACAGCAAAATGAAGCTCATGTTGTTGTATTCTGTAAAATCCAGCAGGCGAGTCTCAACACTTCAATCAGGTGGTTAGTTTATCTACCAAATCTACAGCATTTGAATGTTTGACTGGCCCAGTTTGACCATTAATCACTTGAAGCAGACCAGAAGTGGTGAGGAATAAGTGACTGGTTATTTTCACACACACATAATTCTGCATTAGTTGTTTCATATCCTTTTTTTTTACTTTGTTTTCTTTGTGGATATTAAATTTGTATGCAAACACTTGAGCTGTCCTCATACAGCACAGAGGTCAACAAACAAGTCATTTTGATAGCTTTGCCAAGAATAAGGTTTTCTACTTCAAGGAGGTAAAGGCGTTATTTATTGAACATCTAGATCAGTGCAGATACATGAATCAATGTTTAAAATAGTATTTAAAAAAAGCTGCATTTAGTTCAAATGAGTTGCTTGTTAGCCAGACACGTGGGTGATACCTTGTATTTTTTGGGGGGGGAATCTTTGATTGTTTAGGCAGTAGGTGCTTCAGGTATTGCCATTTCTTTGGAGAGTCATCTACATTGATCTGTGTACTATTCTACAGCTTTAATTGCAGGAGGGAGAGTCATAGTAATAAGAAAGAGAGCACAAGACGAGGTATCACTATCCCCTTCATTCTTGCATTGCCAAAGTTCACAGAAGACAAAAAGCTTCTAAAATGAGTGTTTTTTCCTATCATGGCATAGAGCATCAAAACGTCCCCAGGGACTCACCTTTCTTATTTAACTGATTTTCTAGCTCAAACTTGATTATGCATGGGATATGTTGTCATAGGGCTTCTCTCTCATCTTGACAATTCTAATGTTTTTCCTCTCTATGTAATTTACAAAGCCCTGAACCCATACCATCTTTTGCAGGTTCTTGTTAAATCATTAAAAAAGAAACAATAATTGTTACATTGGTGATTTTCTTTTGCCAGTGTAATGTAAAATATATTTTTGGTTAACAACATAGTGCTGATCCATACCAATATTATTGTGACCCAGCGTAATCAAATTTCCACTATTCTTTGACCTCCAGACCAGTATGTCATCCTTCAGTTTAGCTCAGATTGATATATTTAACACGTGAAAAAGCCTAATCATTATAGTCCATTTAGATATCACGGTGATGTATTTGGCGCTCCCATGCAACTTTAGGTTCTCTACAGCAAGCACTGTGCAAAGACCGCTATCTTACACAATTATTCTCAGTGGGAGAAAGATTATTATTGACTGCACATTTGGATTGGTATGGGAGTGCATTTGCTTGGAGAAGGCTAAAGAGCTCGCTAAAAGTTCTCCAATTGTTGTGCTTTATACAAAGGGGATGGATGATAAACGAGTCCTTAGAGGCAGTTCTTGAGGATTGGTGTGGAGAATTAGAGTTGATATGGATTTGATGGGTCCTCTCCACTGTATTGATCTTCATTTCTTTACTGACATTTCTCTGTTAGGAAATTCTCAGCCTCACTATCTGTAAATGAGCCAAAGTCTAATGGAAATTGCATCATGATTGATTTTATTGTGCCTACTTTTGCATGTATCAAAGTCACTTGGATTTTTTTCTTGCTTTATCTTGGAAGCATATGAATGGAGTCCATTAACCTTAAGTAACACACGGTAGTTGGTGAAAATTGTACAGTTTGTGATCATTGTAACAAGTGATATTTTTTGTATCTTAAAGATTTGATCTACAGCGGCTAGAACATGTTTTATGGATTTTTTCAATGTATTTGTGCATATTATCCATCATTCGTTTGTTTATTTATTTTACATACATTGATATGGTATTAGAATTGTTTCATATATTATAGCAGTATGTTTGTGGTTATATGTTATCTATATGTAAAAACAAGTTGACCAGTGCCCAGTTCATTTGTAAACAATTTGAACACTACATTCAACTCTTTCAATCTGAAAAAGAAAAACGAATGTGTTATTTTAAGGAATGAGAAACCCATGTATTGAAGTCATTTCAAAGGGTATGACAGCTTTGAAACTTATGAAGCTCCCAGACAAGCTTGTGGTGCACCTAGGGCGCTTAGTCTGTTTTAGTACTCTCCCCACGTCACACTGGGGCACAACAGGGCAGCAGAGCCTGAATACTTAATTTGTGGCGAGTGGGATGCTTCATCCACAGATATAAACAAGCGCAGGCTCTATTGCATGCACACTCACGTGGAGGAGGCATGGTCGGAATGGTTAAACAGTGTATGGAGCTCCCTTGTTAACCCCCGGAGCTAGACTCAGAGTATACATTCAAGAATGAGTCTGGACCTTGAAAATCAAGTTGAGCACGGGAATTGAAATCATAACACCAAGGACCTGGACAGAGCAGTGAATGCAGTTTCTCATTATATTTTCCTTGCCGTGTCAGTTTGGGCAAAGGATGCCTGGGATATAGAGTTGCACGGTGTGTATCTTTCTGTTGACTTAGAAAAGGAACAATTGACAATAAATCATATGAAAATAGACCACAGAATTAGATTTACAAGGTCAGTCTGCAATTTTCCGGTAGCAAATTATCATGCTGAAGATAAACTTATCAGATCATTTTGGTATGAGGTCACTTGACAGTTCCTACCAAAGCTTCACCAGAATGCACATCAGTTATTAACGGATCACCAATACTTGCATAGTTGGCTGAATGTAACTTTTGCATTTGACTCCTTCTACTATATTAACCAACCAGCAATATTAGAGGAAAATGTTTCAATAAATATTATAATAAAAAGTACGATTTGACTCTGTGTTGTTAGTACAGACGTCTGCGGGTATTAATTTTTTTTTGCCCTCTCCACAAGACTGCGACATTCTTTCTGTGAGAGTGGCACAACTGTCAAGGTGTGCTGTTAAATACAACTGATGCACTGTCAGGGAAGTTAATATTAAAGGTGTGTGATCCTGAGGCAACTGCCACTTGTCTCCAGCAGTCTCCTAATGTTAACCTCACAATGTCAAGCATGTACAATATTTGTTTACATTTGAGGTTGCCAGCAGTGGGCTGACATTCCCAATTCTCTTGCGGCTAGATATGCCTGTCAAGAGTAAAAAATAATCCATGCTGATACGTCGAACTTTACTCAATCAAAAATAGTAATTGAGGTGACATTACGTTCAATCCATGTACTGGTTAATGTATAGGTAAAAACTTAAGAACGGTTTACATGGAGTGAACCAACTTGTTTTGCATCTAAGTGACATTTTTGTTGTGTTTTTTTTAAGATTGAAAAAGTACTAAAATAAAAACTTTAGTTTGAACACAACTTGTTTATGCTCAAGAATATTTTGGGCTGTAACAATGTCAGACTGGGTGAGATTTGAGTCACTGTGTATTACACTTAACACTTGCTTGTCTCTACACCTTGGAGATGCCACAAGAGGATGGCTGCATTGGTATATGGGGAGGGGAGGCTGAAGTTGTGACTATTTATGACATCTTTCTTGACGCATTATCTTCACACTAAATCTCCTTGGGGTAGATGGAGAGCACAGAACAAGCACTTCCACCCGCTAACTCTAAACATGTAACCAGACATTGCTTTTAGGGCAGGCTGTTAACAGGGTTGACAATACTCTTTTATAGCCTTCAGATTGAATATTCCCAGAGTTCGCCTCAGCGCAAGCCATGTCATTACAGCTGATAGCTCCAGCGTCCACTGGGAAAGGCAGCAGGCCTTTTTTTGTTTTGTATTTTGCCCTGTAGTTTATGGACTACCATAGTCTACCAGACTCTTGCTTTTACAAAAGAGGCTTTTTTGTCATGACACAGTTGCAGGAGTTGTTTGTGTCTCCATCTACTGCAAATTGACACAAAGTCTTGCATAAGCATTTGCTACAGGCTAATCTCTGTCAAATGTTTGTACTTATATACTCAGTTGCGTACCTAGTAAGTACATACCTTTTAGAATAAAATGATACAATAAATTCCCTTTTTTAAAGACTAGACAAGTCAGTTGGACTTAAATTAACCTCACTTGAAAATATTATTGTATATAGTTCATGATTTATTGAAAATACTTCATAATTTAAGATCCATTGTTGTAGGGATTTAAGGAAATGTCTCTTGACAAATATATCACAATACATTTGATTTTACTCTATCATACTATACATTTCTACTGTAACTTACCATTGCCTAGTTTTGCTGATCTAGATCTTCTGGACTGTTATTTTTTTTCATCATTTGCTAGAGTAAGGTGGAGTTTAGGGGTGTGATAACATACAAGAACAGGACGGCATGAATAATGCATAGGAACTCAGTTTATACTGAGCGTGTTTCATTTCCAAAAAGTCAGTAATTTAGTAAAACATGTATTATTAATTTTTGAAGATCCCTTAGAAGGGATATTCTATTTAAGACACTCAGTCTATATTTGGTGCTGAGTCAAGTTCTCTCTACAAGTAGTAGTTTAAAATATTTTTATTGGATATTTTACTAGAATCAGTACGTATATTAATTTGTTAGTTAAAATACCAAATGAAAATATAAGATGGTTAAAACAAGCATTTATATGTAAAGTCCTGTTCAATACCTGTAATTACTTGGAGAGACTTCTTACTTGGATCATTTTGAGTACAGTGAAACTGATTTCTAATTAAATTGGACCAACCTTTCCTGATATATTTTGCTGTCTGCCCTCAAAGAGAGAACCAGAGACAAACCAGAGACTAAGGTTGATTGTTTACAAGCATGTGTTTCGGTCTTGACAAGCAGTGCCTAGAAAACACAACAGATATCCAACGACTATTCTTTGTTTATTTACCACTAGGGATAACAGCACTGCATTATTGACCAGAGATTTCAGGAAACCACTTCATATAAAATAATCCTCTACAGTATTCCGTAGACATCCATAAATAACAAACAGTATTGATTTTCTTAGGTGCGAGATTCGATGAAGTGCTGAGAAAATAAATTCCACGTACAGTAGCACAGCCAGCCTCATCTTCTATGCTGTCCTAAGTAAGAGAGGTTTTTCGGTAGGCTAACGACTGAGCGAAACTCAAACGAGCTGAGTTAGGCCAAGGATCTGAGACACCAACCTTCCATTGCCCCTGGGTTGTGTCTGTTGTTACCTTAGCAGACTGTCTTGGAAAGGGCAAATAAAAAAAAAGATTTTGAAGACTTGATCTGCACACGGACTGGGCACACCGCAACCCTAATGCTTTGCAATTTTTCCTCCAGCAACCTATGTTACACTTAGAATTACTAATGTGTTCTTAAGAATCACTCATGCTTATTCCCTGAAATACTTTTTACCCATTCCATGATGATTTATTTACAGGATGGAGGGTTACTTTGACGATGATGTTCTGCTAATGTTCACACAAGCACAGCATTAAACAATATGGTGTTCCAAGCAAAAAAATTGCCTACAAATAGCCCACAGTATACCAAGTTAACTTAATAGTAATGCCCATCATATAAAGTCTGTTTGCTTTACTATATTACATGTATTCAAAATGTTGGAGGAATCCAAAACCACTGATTGACCATCCATTGATCAAGTTTATGAATAATTGCAGACTTGGTCAAGTTCAGCATAGTTATCAGTGAACTTATGCATAAGTAATTGTTGTTTTTGTTATTTTCAAAAACTGCCTTTATTTCAAATCTAGTTATACTGTCAATTTAATTTAATTTGTGCCCTTGACTTTGTTCCAACTTGTATTATTCAAAACCTGTAGGTGTATAACCTGACAGGCGCTAACAATACATCTGTGATAATGAATTACTGCAAAACGGAATTCAAAATCAAATAAAAATTGGAATAGAAAAAAATTGTGTGTTTCACCTATAACGTGCATAACAGCATGAACATCTGTGACGGTGCACGTCTGGCTTTTGATCATTTTGTTCATCTCAGAAGGCCAATACATGAATATATGATTCCAGGAGGTACCCCATTTACATGAACAAATGTCAAAGTTAGGTTCAAAACATTAAATGTTGGAGCTACAATAACTAAAGTGTGTCATATGTGGCAAGGAAGATATATATATATATATATATATATATATATATATATATATATATATATATATATATAGTCTGTATGATTGCATGCTATTCACCTGCCTCCTAGCACTGCAGAGCCCTGTTTTCTTGTATTTTAGTATTGACCATATGCATACATGAATGACTGTCTGAATGAATGTGAATGGATGACTGAATGAATGAAAGTTGTTATGGATGGCCCCTGAGTGCCCAATCCTACACTGAATACACCACAATCAAACACAACAAAGCAAACTAGCAGAGAGAGCAAAGGGGCCAAACAAAATCCATTAATTCCTCCCATACCAACCTGCCTGCATCACCACCCTCTTCCAACGGGGAATTCAAGCGGAGTGAGCAGAATACAGACCAGAGCATCGCCACAGATCCCTGGGAGTCCGGCAGCACGCGGCTTCTACCTCCCCAAAGAAATCTAATGTGGTACGAACAAAACACCAGCGCCAAAACACACAACACAACAAACAGCAACAATGCACATCAAACGTTAAGTAGTCCCATGACTAGAAGGATAACATGAAGAAACTAAATGGATTCCATTTTTCAATCTCATTGAGGTCAGCCTGTCCTCTTCCGAAATACCCACATACCTCAGTTTTATTTCATAGTTATTAATATTGGGTGTGTCACTGCAAACATAGTACGTGTGTACTTACTTTTTGGTCTAGACCAAAAAATGGTGGTCTAGATGTGTAGACGTTGCACACATTTCAAATACGTACATCTAACATTATAGGGGCTAATTATTTTTTGCCTGTCTTAAGTTAAGATTTAAGAAGAGACCAGGAAAGCCAGTCATTCTGTGGGGAGTGAGTTTCAAACACTTGTCCACCAACGGAGTATTCCCTTTCATCAGGATAATACCCTGTTCTTATCTGTGTCTACATCAGGGTTTCTCTCAGAGAGACGACTAAATAGCACCCAAGGTCGTGATGTTTTGTTCCAATGGAAGACGGAGCAGAGAACTCTTAAGCCAGGGTGCCCAGTATCCATGGCAGGATTTCTCTAAGCCTAAGAAGCCGGTCCTTACCCTTCTAGCTGGAGGACTGAACACCCATATACCTGCGGGGCATTAAAGGTGTAATACCTGCAATGTATAATGCTGACCGTACAGCCAAATTATAGGCAAGAAATGTGAAGTGATTTCTAACTGTTCTTTGAACGTAAAAACATCTCAAACGTGCTCCTCCACTCCCATCCAGGGTTCACTTGTTTTCATCACACCAATGTCCGGGTAAGTTCATTGCCTGCTGTCCTATAAGCAGAGTCTGGGGATTTTGTTTTGACAGTCATGTCTCCTCTGTCATGATCCCCCTGTGACACTCTGTATAAAGCACCACGTTGCTCGCTGTGCTGCCTGCATCATTTTGTCTGATCTGTCAGATAGCGGGGCGGTTGGCAGGCTCAGTTCTGGTCGGTCTATCATTACCCACAGGAAAACCCGGACTAGTTTACTCTGCAAATCAGTGTCGACGTGATGGGGTTTGACACGGCAGCAGCCAGGCTCAACAGGCCTAGAAGGGATGTGCAGTTTAACACATCTCTCTCTCCTTTGAATATATAACACATTCCATTTATATACTCATTCCCATATTTATTTATTCCTTCATCCTTTTTTTCGATATATTCCGACATGGCGGAGGTAATTTCAACGTTCATCGTGGACTGCAAAGAGCAGGCGCTGACTGAAAGTAATCTCTTGAGCCTTCCTGTTTTATTATACAAGTGGCCAAATCATGTCTGTCAACAGCTTTAATTCTACTGCAACAGGGCAAATACCAAAAGCTTCATCCCTCCTGCCTCCATCAACTACGTTTA
Organism: Galaxias brevipinnis; assembly: GCA_036023535.2. Lineage (NCBI taxonomy): Eukaryota > Metazoa > Chordata > Actinopteri > Galaxiiformes > Galaxiidae > Galaxias > Galaxias brevipinnis. The sequence goes on along the minus strand of JAVQIZ010138963.1, from coordinate 1,620 downwards.
GCAGCAGCGCACACACCATTCATTTGAAATTTCCATATTCATAAATTAGAAGTCAATTCCAACCAATTTCACAGATTACAGACAGGTTACAAACAACCTAGCGTTACTAATGCTGCGTATCAAATCGCATACGACTACTTTTTTCTTTTAGTAGGTACTTCAGCTGCACTTGCAAAGTATGTACTGTTGCATGCGTTTTGGCATACTGTATTTGCCATGGTTTGTATTGGGACATACTTCATCTTTTTCTGGCTAACTGTATGGTAGTATGGGTATTGAGACGCAGCACAGGACAAGTCTACAGGAGGGGATCGGTGCTGTAGGCACTTCTGCCTGTCTGCCTGACGATCAGTACTACTGCACAGTCATCCAAAAACTACAAAATAAACATGAAGTTAAAGTTGTTTGAATAAAGCGATTATGAACTTAATAATAAAACAAATAATATTAAACATATTAGGCAAGCTTGGGTGCTGAGAAGTCTGCAAACTCTGACAAAGAAGGTAGCAAAAGAAGCGGGTGTTCGGTTTCAGATGTATTGGATACATGTGAGTGAAGATACCACCATTGGAAGCAGATGAAGAAAAGAATTAGAGAAGAAACAGACATCCCCTACCTCATCGTTCCCTCGCCACACTTCTCCAGTATCCATCTCTGTTTGAGTCAGTCACTCCATTCGCATTCCTTCAGGGAGGATTGCCAGGGGAGACTAATCAGTGGCGATATATGTAACTGGAGATGTGACAGCAGAAACCGTTTGGGACCTGTCGTGCCAAGGAACGGAGGGAGGAGAAGCACCAAGAGTTCATAGGTTATTGGGAAGTTGATGACATTGGAACAAATCTTGCGTGAGGCATGGAGCAGCAGCAGATTGGCTCGGCCTTCAACCAGAACCAGCCAACCGGGCTCATAGTTCATCTACATGGCTCAGGGACATCTGTTAGTCTGGGCCTTGTCCCTGGTGGGCCTTGAGAGGTTTCTTTTCTGGGCACCACTAAACGTTTCTATTGGAGACAGGAAGGCGTTGTCAGGTAGTCATGATCACCCTGTGCGCCGCAAAGATTTACAGGTAGTATTGAGTTGAGCTTTGAGATGATTTCCCGGCGCACTCTCTCTTGAGGGGATGACACAGCAGCCGACTGTATAGTGTGCGAGTGCGAGTAGGCCTACAGTGTGTGCCACCTAATTAGCCACTGATTTCCCTGAGCAAGGCCTTGATTAAGGTGTTACTATGCTGCTGGGTCTCTGGCCGTATCAGCCTCCCCCATGCAGCTAGCGGAGAGAGCAGCCAGCTGAATGGACCCTGCAGCCTCACACAGGTCCCCGCTAAAGTGGGAAGCTCACACGCTCACCTTGATTAGTTTGTTCTCCTTCAGTGAGGACGCTGGAAGCAACAGAGGCGGAGACACACACCTAGGTCATAGAGTCTTTCTTTATTATACAAGTTAAATATGGATTCATATTTACCTCTGTCAATGTGTTTCTACTGGCCATTTGTGTGTGGGTTGGCACCAACCTATATTAGAGACTGCCTCGTTGATTATGTACCTGGCAGGGTCCTTAGATCCTCCAATGCTTCTTTGTTGGTAATACCCAAAGTGAACTATAAGAGGAGCGGAG
>JAVQIZ010138951.1:0-13729 GCA_036023535.2 Galaxias brevipinnis | reverse complement strand
CACACATCCACACTCACCCCCCCCCCCCCCCCCCCCCCACACACACACACTCCTCCAGATGATGGCGGCTAATAGGTGTTCTCACACAGACTTTTGCCTTTTCCCTTCAGATTGCATGTCCTTGTTATCACTTGTTTGGCCGTGCATTCTGTGCTATTATTTAAACGCATAAGATACTACTGTGTGTTATGTTTCGTGTGTGAAGTGTGTGTATGTGTGTATAAAGTGTGTGTTTGTGTGTGTGTGTGTGAAGCCCACCGAGAATGCACGTATTAATATATTGCTTAGTGTGTGTGTGTGTGTGTGTGTGTGTGTGTGCTTATGTGTATCTTTTCCCCCCGTCATGCGGTCCACCTCTCACCCCCTGTGACCCCCACATTCCTGTCGGTAGAGTGTGTGATACTGCAGTGGCTGGCTCTCAGGCCCACCAACAGAACATCATATGCTTCACATCAGAGCATGCTCTGGCTAGCGCTCCATCTGTTCAGCCACTCACCGGCCCCGCTCGGCACGCTCGCTCCGCCCAGAGATTAGAGGGTGAAACCCCTTACACTGGAGTAAGCCCTCCCTGGAAAGACTGCCCCATTAAAAATGTACAAACAAAACCATTTTTTTGTGTGTGTATATGTGTGTGTGAGTGTGTGTTTTGGGTGTGGGTGAGGGGGGGGGGTCGTTGATGATGTTATGACAAACAATGTACTTAGCGGCACCCACCCTTTTCAGCGCTTCAATGGACAGTGAATGGACGTGTGTGTGTGTGTGTGTGTGTGTGTGTGTGTGTTATGCCGGCTGGCAGTGTAGAAGCTTGTTTTTATCACCCTGTAAAATGGGTTTTATATCGTTGCTCTGCTCATGCTCAATTACCCAGCGTCCCCTGGGGCTGGAGAGGGTAAACACACATCAGCTGGGCCTGATTTATTTCACTGTCCCTCTGAAACCTTGAATTAGTGCATGCTTGAGCGCACGCGTGCACATACTGACACAGACATGCACACACTGAAAACGACACACACGCAACAGTCCCATGCAACAGTACATACATCAATAAAACAAGCTGATATCCACCTAATGAGATATTGTAAAAAAACAAAAAAAACAACAACTTGCCTATAGAATTATGAGACATCGCCTAGTAATATTCTCAAAGTGTGGACGGCCGAGACACACTGTCATAATGACAAATGAGGCAGAGTGTGGGTCTTTGTTGCCATGCCAAGGCCTCCGGCCCCACAGAGTCGAGCTCCTGTGCCATCCCTGGCCAACTTCCTTCCTCCCTCCCTTCCTCTCCTCCTCTCCTCCTTCCTTCCCCTCCAATGGACAGGTGTGTGTCTGTGTGTGTGTGTGTCTGTGTGTGTGAGTGTGTGAGTGTGCACACGCGTGTGTCAGTCTGCTGTCATGCTCCGGGTGTGTGCTGGCGTGCGTATTGATTCTTATGAATAGACTCTTGACTGGGAGCGTGACCCCATTAGATCATCCTATCTAAGGCCAGTCAGGAGACCAGCAGCGGGTCCCTGGGGAGAGGCCAGGAGACGTCAGCGCTAATCACACGCGCAGGCAGACCCCCGCGCAGGACAGGAGCGGGGGAGAGAGTGAGAGAGAGAGAGAGAGAGAGAGAGAGAGATAGGGAGGAAGAGGAAGAGGAGGAGGGGTGCGGGGTGGAAGGGAGAATCAGGGAGGTAAAGAGGAGGGAGGCAGAGGGAAGAAAAGGTCACAGTGGGATGGAAGGGAGGGAGGGGGGGTTGAAGTAAAAAAAAAAGACATGTTCACTTCGGGTGGCACAGGGGAGGCGGAGGCGGCCATAGCCCCACGACACCTCTTACCCCCGTTCCCACCAACCCTGGCTGGGGCTGTGCCACGCGGCGCCTTGCCGTCCCACGCCCGCCCCAGAGCGCCCCGCCTGCCACATTTTCGTCATCGTCTGGGGGGGGGGGGGGGGAGAGAGAGAGCGTCACTTTGCGCGCGTCGACGTTGGCGTCGGCGGCGGCCGCGTGACAGCGTCTGCCATGTTCCCCCTGTGATCTCTCCGTGGTGGGGAAATGAGTGTACAGAGGCGCCTCTCCCAGGCTGTCACTCCCTCCTCTGGGGACACGCTCCTCTCACACGGGCCCCCCCCCCTATTATCTCCGAGGGGGGGGCCCACTGCCTCGCATTGGAAACCGCGTGGATGTCGGAGGGCCGACACACACACACACACACACACACACACACACGCACACTCCGACACAAACACACGTGTGAGCATGTCAAACACTCGTGGGCCGTGCGTTTACGCGTGCTGTTCTTCGGTGATCAGCCACAGCATTAGAACCACTGACAGGTGAAGTGGAGGCCGTTGATCATCTCCTTACAGTGGCACCTGTCACGGAGTGGGATATATTAGGCAGCATGGGAGCAGTCAGCTCCTGAAGGGGACGCGCTGGAAGCGGGATCGATGGGCGGCTGATCGGTGTGGTATTGAAGTCGTTTTGAACCTCGCTGAACACACCCACCCACACACATACACACACACACACACACACACACACACACACACACACACACACACACACACACAGCCATAGGCACAACAAGGGTTGTTCACCAAAATCCCTGTAACATGCTATTTAATGACCTGGAGATGATGCTAATGCACGGCGGATTCATTTAAATTAGCAGCGCCGCTTTCTGCCTGCGCCTCCTTGGATCATATCTCCCGAATGATGCAGTCAGTGTGGGCGTGTGTGTGTGTGTGTGTGTGTGTGTGTGTGTGTGCGCGCGTGTGCGTGCGTGTGTGTGTGTGCTCTCATTGCTCGTAGCGGGTCAGGAGGGTTCGTGACGGCAAAAGAGAGATGTGACAGATACGGGCTGCGTCGTGCATGCCTAAGAGTGTGACCACCGAGTGTGGAGGGTTGTGTGTGTGTGTGTGGGTGTGTGTGTGTGTGTGGGTGTGTGTGTGTTAGCGTGCAGCGCGACCTGTAACATAGCCGCTCAGCACTGGCTGCCTACCTTTGTTAAATCCCTGTCTCTTATGCGTCACATCAAAACACCTCATTATCTCCTCCCCTGTCATTGGAATTCAAGCAGTGTTCTTTTTTTATTAACAAACTCAGTGCACACACACACACACCCACACTCACACACACACACACACAGACACGGAGCCACACTCTCTGTCTCGCTATCTCATTCCCCGCGCTATCTCTGTCATCAGCTGCTGAAACAATAAGGAATAACAATCCCTCCCCTCTCGTTTGGTTGGAAACCATTATTGAAATAACAGATGTCTTGCCCAGCGGAGGAGAGCAGAAGAAAGCCGGCCGCGTGCGCTAACAAAGCCTTTCATAATTTGTCAGGTGAGGCAGACCACCGAAATGCCTGCCTTTAATTATCGTCATCCTCAGCCTCTCTGCTGCTTACCCTCCTCCCTCCCTCCCTTCCTCCCCCTCTCCCCCTCTCTCTCTCTCTCTTTACCATGCGCTCTCTCCCTTCCGTTCCTTCTACGCCCCTCACCTCCTCTCCCTGTCCTCCCCCTCTCCGTCTCTCCTCTTTTCGGGAGTGCAGGGCCCACTCACATCTTCGATGGGATTGGTAAAGCCCGTCATTCCAGCATCATGCAACGCCCCCTCCCGTCTGTCCCCCCCGTCAATCTGCCGTTAGAACCCTGCGTGCTCCGCGTGCGCCAGGCTCGGGCCGTTTCCGTGGGAACGTGACGGCGCGCGTTTCCTGTCCACGTTTCTAATCGGCGTGTTGGTGTTGTGGTATTAGCGCTTGCTGAAGTAGGTGTTGGGTTTCTGCGTGGCCGCCCTGGGCGCGGTGGGTAATGGATGGGCAGGCCTCTCCGTGACCGACCCAGATGGAGGCTGCCAGGGCCTGAGCGATCTCTTCGTCGCGGAGTAATTCCAACAGGAAATGGAAATGACTTCCAACAGGAAGTTCGTGTTACCGCGCAGGGGCTCTGGTCGGGTGCACCTCGTGTGCCTTCCCTCATTAGATGGTGCCGCTACGCTTCGCTTGAAACACTCACACACACACACACACACACACACACACGCACACACACAGCACCTGTAGACCGTAGGATCCGGCTGTCCCGTGTAACGGATCGCCTTCTCCACACCTCATTTCCCTCCATGGCAGTGTTCCAGCAGGAAGTAAGTCTATCTAGTGGGGCCTTCCTGCAGGGGGCAGGGGGGGGACGGGGACGGGGACGGGGGGCTTACAGTACTGTTACATAAAGCCCCCCGTCTCTCTCCACCCCGTTCCTTTCTTTTGACGAGGGGTTGGAAAGTGACACGTGTGCCCCCCCCCCCCTCCTCCCAACCCCTTTTTTTATCCGGACGTGGCTGCCATCACAGGCGGCGTCAGGGTCAGGCAGGCTGACATGCAGACACCTGGGCGCTCTCCCTGCGACAGGCAGCCCAATCGGACAGGCCGCCGCCAGCCACCTGGAGAAAAGAGCAAGCCTTCAACCGCGGAACGGGGGTCCGCAGCACCTCCCCGATGGACCACCACTGCCACCGCCCTCAGAGCGCCTCGGTCCCCTCGGCGCCAGGGACCTCCAGGAGCAGCACGCAGGCAGCCAAGGAGGGGGAAGCAGCCTGCTGGTGGACAGTGAAGCGTGGAGTCTTTAGCAAGGAGGCTTAGGCTGGCGGAGGGGACACGAGAGGTGACCTTAGTTGCGTGTGCTTTCGTTATCGAGACCGGAGGGAGGGAGGGAGGGGCTGTTAGGAAGGGGAAATGAATGGCGGGCGTCCCCAAGACCACCCGCTGGGGAACACGGAGCAGCGTTCCGGAGAGTCTCCGCTGACACTTTCCCCCTCCGCCCCGTCCCGTTCCTGAGCCGCGCGGAGCCTGTCAGGGAGCACGGGAGCGTCAGCCGTCAGCCATGTGGGCCACGTGGGTGACCTGCCTATTCCAGATGCCTCGCCATATGCAGGCCTGCCAGTCAAACCGCCGGCGCCGCTACGCCGCCGGAATGCACAAGCAGACACGCTCGCGCATCCGCCGTAAAGTGACCCTTCACTTATTCATGTCCCCACGACGCGCCGAGGCCAACGGGGCCGCCCCCGCCAAATGAACTGGGTGTTGAGGAGAGAGAGAGAGAGAGAGAGAGAGAGAGAGAGAGAGAGAGAGAGAAAGACAGAATCAGGTACGATTTGACGCGTGAAAACCTCTCATGGTTGCCCTGCCGGATGCTAAATGATGCACGGCTTTGCGAGAGTGAGCTGGCGCTCCCGGCAGCCGACTGAAGGGCCCCGAGTCCGTTAGTCTAATAATGTAAAACAACACTAATTTGCGGTAGCTGCTTCATCTCCACATGTTAATCAATAAACTCATTACCTCCAGTGCTTAGTGAAGGATTCCCTAATGCCTGCTCTCCGGCGGAGAGAGGGCGATGGAGTGAGGGAGACGGAGGGGGGGGGGGAGTGAAAGGAAGAAGGGGCTGAGGAATGGAGAGAAGGGCGGGGGCGGAGGGGGAGAAGGAGAGGTAGAGAGAGGTTGATTATAATTACAGATTTTAACAGCCTGTGCTTTAGCATAACCTGCTCATTACGGGAGTGAGTGAGTGAGGTACGTGCGTGCGTGCGTGTGTGTGTGTGAGAGTGTCTCTGTGTGTGTGTATGTATGTGTGTGTGCCCACCTCATGGTCCCTACCCAGCCTAGACCAGAGTTTTCCCCAGCCACCCCCACTGCCAAAAAGCCCAATACAAGCGGCCCATTTAGAATTTAAGCTCACAAAAACCTGTTATTTCAATTGACCTTCGTCACATCAAGCTGTCAATGAGCTCAGCCCTGAACTCTTGGTTTTCCTTTGCCTCTCCGAGGCAGGCCTCATGGTAATGGCCATGTGCTATAGAGCATGGCCTTTGGGTGGGAGAGAGAGAGAGAGAGTGAGAGAGCGAGGGAGAGAGGGAGAGGGAGAGAGAGAGAGACTGGGAGGGGGCAAATGATGTGCCAGGCGTTTAGCCTGGGAGTGTTCCTGGGTCGAGGACAGACAGCCAGCAGCGCTTATGGAAATGACCGCAGCAGAGGGCGGAGATAAGGCCTCTGAGACTTTAGCCAAACTGACAACACAGGACTGGAAAATATTTTCCTTACATTTTGCATTCCTTTGTCAACTGGGCAGTTCACTGCTCTTTAGTTGGACTAAACTAGCCGGAACGAACGGCCACGGAACACCCAGCTGGTCTACGAGGCGACTGAGAAAACGGAGCTCAGTAAAATCGAATATTCAAACCAGTTTGAAATTGGAATGTAAATAAATCTATGCTCGCTTTCTGTTGTGTTTGTTACTGTAGGTAGGTGGCAGTGTGTGTGTGTGTAGTAGTGTGTGTGTGTGTGCATGTGTGTGTGTGTGTGTGTGCGTGCGTGGCATGCCCTAAATGTGTCTCCCTAATGTCTATATATGCGCGTGAGTGTGCGCCTGCCGATTGTCAGCGGTTGTTGATCGTTATACTTAGCGGTGTGCCTCGCAGCCGTCCCTGGCCTGCTGGAGCCTTCTGATTAGGAGATGAGAGGCGCTCGTGATTGACAGAGCCATCCGCTGTCAGTGTGCCTCTCCATTACCATAACTCCCCCAGCCATCACGGCTCAGACTCCACGTGGCAGATTGAAAGCAATAATTAGGAATATAAAAATATAAAAAGCCTCCTCTTTTACCGTCGTCGATCAAGACGCTGTGCCAACTTATTCTGCGTCGCGCCACGTCGAACTTCATTTCGTGGCGGGGTGTTTTGTGGCGTTGGATTACGCGGACGAACAACGTTGAATGCTGTGGACGCGGCTAGCCAGCCGTCTTGATCGGCTGGCGGCAGGAATCGGATGAGAAGTAAGGTGATTAGGAAAAGTGGTGTCACTATCGTTTCTACCTGTAATATTCGATATGGGCTGGTGGGTTTTCCCAGGGGCTAGTTGTTTGTTTTGTGTTTACCACTGTCAGCTTGTGAAGAAAAGCAGTGGTAAATGCAATGAATGGAAAGACGGGTCTCTGTGCATCCGCAGACTTTGAGGTTTTAACAGGCCCAAATCGTCTCATTTCAAAACAGTCGACTCGCCATTTAATGAGGGCTAAACTCATTTAAGTTATTTTTCCAATATAAGGCAAAAAACAATTGGTTATCATTATCAATTATCTTTTTGAGTAGACCAAGACATGCTGAATGGAAGGGAAATGTTAGGGACAGCTACGTTTCTCAGTATTGGCGAGGTTGTATTTTCTCTACTCTGTTTCTCTTTAACAGCCATTGTTTCTGTCAGCAAGAGAATTCAACCCAAGCCAAAAGTCCGGTTCAGTCCAGTCCAGTCCAGACTAGTCCAGTCCGTTTGGTTTACTTTGTCTAGTCGGTCTAGTCCCGTCAGGTCCTGTCCGGTCCAGTCCTGCTTTTCTCTAATGCCTCGTCGGGGAACTCTGCCATTAGACAAGGTGATGATGGCCATCTCTTTTGCAGTGGTTGATTTCCCTCCTGCTTCTGGGAAGAATATTCCCACCAGTGCCGAGGGTGTCCCACCTCAGTGCTTCCTCCTCTAACTAGCACGGAAACCCTCTGCTTAACCTCAGAACAGCCAGGAGGCTATGTCGTGAGGTAATCCGGGGTGTGAATGGACTAAACACATTATGCAACTCCCACACAAATCCCTCCCCGCTTCCCCCCCGCTCCCCAACCCCTTTCCACGACGTACACAGAAATGAGAAACGTAACACAAGGGTGTAGAATGTATTAAAGTGTTAAGCGTCTGTCCTCGCCCCAACACAAAGCCTTCTCCACACACACACACACACACACACACCTCGCGGCCTCTTGGGCGGGCAGAGAGGAGCTGGTGGTGTGGAGACATCTGGCCACAACCAGGGGAGCGTCCGCGCAGGCACACACCACGGACGCCCGTGCCAGGGACAGAGGCCCCCGGAAGACGACGCCAGTATTATGCAAATGTGATTTGTTAATTCGGTGGCCCCGTTTTGAGGGAAGTCTGCCACCAACACCTGCCACCGTTTCCGAAGGCAAGGACGCAGATCCGTTGTGACACCGGCTTCATTAAATAAACAAGGCAGGTCCCCCCGTAACAGCATTTGGTGGAAGGCCCCATCAGTTCTTATACATTTAGATCACAGCGATTGGAGGTGACACTGAGTAGCGACATGACACCGGCTCCAGACTCATGGGGTAAGAGCAGGGTGTGTGTGTGTGTGTGTGTGTGTGTGTGTGAATTTCTCTCGGTGTCGACGTGCGATCCAGTCACAGTGTGCACGGGGTTTGTGAGCGAGACAGCGAGAAAGCGTACAGGCACAAATTCACAAATGCGGGATTTCACTCCGCGTTCCCGGCTTTCCCTGCCAGAATGAAAAAAAAAAAAGAAAAAAAAAAGAAGAAAAGATGGCGACTGATGTATTTTTCAGCCACAATTCCTCAATCAAAGAGGCTCTTGTGGCCTTTCTGATGCGTCATGTAAGTTTGATAAAGACGGGAGCGGAGAGGAGTCAGAGACAGCGGCAGCCCGGCTCTGGAAAGCCTAATGTCTGTTTGCCTTTGACTCTGACACGCTGTCTTTGCTCCTGTCTATCTCCCTTCTCCTCCAGTTATTCTCTCCCGGCTGGATCAAGGCCGGTCAAAGGAGCATCTCACCACAGTGCCTGCTGGGGACTCACACGCACCGCGTGTAGGGGCATCCGCCTGTGTGTGTGTGTGTGTGTGTGTGTGTGTGTGTGTGTGAGTGAGAGCGAGAGAGAGAGAGAGAGAGAGAGAGAGAAAGAGAGAGAGATATCAAGTGTGGCTCGGTTTAGTTCAGCTTATAACACCTGCTCCACCAGTGAGACGGAATAAGATGTGAAGAAATTAAGAAACAGCCATGACAGTCATATAGCACAACGACTTTCTGGAACAAGTTTGTGAGTGTGTGTGTGTGTTAGAGTGTATTTGTGGGCATGTTTGCTAAGTGTGTGCTACCGGGCTATTGAGCCGTGCTGGACACGGATCCAGGCCTGAACATCTTTGCTCAGCTGCAGTGCTGGCAGGTCCTGGGCCTACTGTTGACTCTCCAAATGATTCAATTGGCCCAATGAGCATATGTTCTCCTCCGCATCATAAAGTTCAATTAGATGTGCCGTAATGTGATTTGTGTGTGTCTGTGTGTGAGAGTGGGAGAGAGAGAGAGAGAAAGAAAGAAATAGATAGCAAGAGGGACAGGGGGCGGGTAGGGGGGGGGTGTGTCACATAGGGAAAAAGTGTGTGTGCTGACTGCGTTGGGTAATTGGATTTCTCCTAGTTGATTGAGTTTGAAAGGCAGTGGAAATTGACACGCAGCAGACTTTTAATGGGGCACCCTTACGTGGATATATATTGGTCCGGTCCCGTCAGAGAGAATCAAGCGTTCCTGGGAGGAGTGTTGGAGGGTGACCGCTGAGATGGATCGTGTGTTGGAGGTCTTTTTTTTGATGCGATGCCGACAGCTTTAACTTAGCATACCTACATGGCGTTCAACTCAAGTCATTTACGTTGTTGAGAACTAATTTCTCGGACCCCCATGCCATGCGCGTCTGTATTTCTATTCCGTGCCCTACTGAATATGGTGATTCGTTCCTCCCCTCGTTAATTTATCTACTGATTCAATGTAAGAGCCTCTCTTTTCCCCACACGATCCACAGCACGAGACACCCCACCAGAAATGTGCACTGGAAGAAGACTGCATTTGAGTCAATGACACGTAGACTATCCTCCCCGGAATATGTGTGTGTGTGCGTGTACGTATGTTTGTGTGTGTGTGTGTGTTCAGCACTACCAGGTCATGGCTCTAACACCTCCCGCTCTCAGCTGCCACATTGAGACACAGGCGCGGGATGTTTACTGCTAAATATTGATAGACATCTGGCGCGCCATTCACCCACCTTCCCACCTCAGCGCTTCAGTGAAGTGGCTCCAGGCCTCCGCTTACTGTGGCAAATGGGCACACACACACATGCACACCCCACCCACACACACATACACACACACACACACACACACACGCACACACACACACACACACACATGCAGATACAAAACCACACATTACATATATACACAAACATACTTGCACACTTACAAAAATGCTTACATGCCAGGTAATCAACTTAGCCATAAGGCAAAGGCCTTGGCCACAGCATTCTTTCTCTAGTAATTCCAGGAATGGCTGCTGCCTCAAAAGAACATCTTTTTGGCCCCGACCCTAGACCATATTAGCTGGATTACAGAGACAAGATGGATATGTGCTTGCCTGACAAATTTGTTAATATAGTCTTTGTGTGGCAGAGACTAAGGGTTTGGGCATGGAGCAGAATAACTGTGTGGTTCAAGACAGACTTGTTAATCCCTCGCCTTAGGGCTCCAGGAAAATAAGGAGCAGGAAAAATTATGGCTATATTTAGTTTGTTTCAGAGGTTTCCAGTCACTAAAAAACTATGGAACTATTTGTTTGCTTTATTGTTTTGTTATTTCAACTGCAGCCAAAAACCCTTATGTTTTGAGAGAGGAAAAGGCAGAACAAACGGAACGGCATCCGTGGGATTGACAGGGCATGTTTCACCACAATGCTCCGTATGGCGGGAGAGATGCTTTGGAAAAGTACAGATTGGAAACATGTGTCAGGAGAACAGTTGTGTGAGCACCGCGGATAAAACGCTCCTCCGTCCTATTAGTGGAGAGCTCAGAGTGCGAGAGACAGGGGTGTGTGAGACACACAAAAGAAGGGGAGAGAGAGAGAGAGAGAGATAGAGGGAGAAAGAGAAAGAGAGAGAGAGAGAGGGGGAGAGAGAGAGAGAATGAAAAACAGGGCTCTTTTGTCTTTTCTTAATTATTCATGGCCGGGAGGGATGCTCTATCCCTTTTGTTTTTGTCAGCTGACACATGTGCAGGTACTGTGGCGCAGGCACTATATGTGTGAGTGTGTGTGTGTGTGCGTGTGTATGTGTGTGTGTGTGTCTGTGTGTGTGTGTGCGCGTGTGTGTGTGTGGGTATGTGAATGAGGGAGAGAGACGGTGTATGTCTTTGCAAAGGCTCGGGTTTACCAGTCGCACGCTTGTCTCCCTGTCAGTTTCCCTGTAAATGTGCGTGCGTGTTCATTGTGTCTGTCTGTGCGCACGGATGACACCCAGTCCAATCCCTGTCACCGTGGAGGCAGCAGCTTTTCTCCCCCCGAAACGAATCAAAGGGATGAAGGGAGAGCAACAATAAGCCCAGCCGTTTGAGCTGATGGGCTCTTTAGATACACCGCAGACAACAGCGGCACAGCGACGACCCTGCCCCGCGCTCTAATCGCTTCAAATGAAGCCATGAAGGAAACACGGACGCAGCCAGTCAGCCTCGGCGCTCCTGTTCCACAAGGTGCTGCAGCACTTGTTTGTGCGGAATGTCTGGCAATTAAAAATAATTGGGAAGCAGGTTTGCCTGCGAATCTTCCAAGAGTGCCAGTTATGATCTAATGAAGCTTCATTAGGCATGCTGAAAGCTGAGAGCGCCGAATGACAACGGCAATTAGTCGGGATCATAGGCAAAAAAAAAAAAGAAAAAAGAAAAAAAAAAAGAAATCATTAAAAAATACCCCGGCCAAGATTAGCTTTTCACTTAATGACCAATTCATTAGCTAATTGATTTCTTATTAGTTGCAGGCTGAAAAGCCTGTTTGGGGTTCTGGCGCCGTTAATTAACAGCATTTACACCATTAGTCAATTGCCTAATCTTCCAGGAAAACAACTTTGGAACGGAGCGTAGCTGGAGGCGCAGGGCCATTTGCTTTTTGCTCTTGCACCGCGTTCTCACTTTAATATCGAGAGAGAGAGGGAATCTTCTCTGCTGCTTAGCCACTGGGATCATTAACACGCCTAAATACGCTCTGATTACCCATTCATGTCACGTGACCGTGTTTGGTGCCGCAGTCCATGTTAGCCCAGATGGATGGATGAGGGGATTGGAGAGGGGTAAGGGGGGTAATCTGTAATGAGAGAAAGAGAGAAAGAATCAGGTACTTCACAGTACATTTTTTATATTATTCATTCAAAGTGGCAGGTGAAGCCTTCATTTGTGCACTACCCGCACCCGCAGTATAGATTCGGTGTGCCAAGCAAATTGGGGGGGTGGTGGTGGAGGTGGTGGATGGTGGGGGGCATTTAAATAATTGTTGCTTGTGGCCATGGAGGCTGATGTGGACTTCTGAGAGCCCTGAGCCCACCTGAGCCGAAACAGACTGTGGGCAGATGGATGGAGACTGACAGGTGGACTCTGCCTTCAAGCAGCTCGCTGCCCAGATACCATCAGTTGGCATATTGACGGTGAATATGAGGAGGGGGAGCAACACCGTCTGGGAGCTTCGTGCAGACACAAACCAAGGTGCTTTGGTGTCACAATACCATATCTGACCTTGTTCATTCCCGGCAACTGTTTGGTGGCTGTCCAGCGATTGCAATACTAACATCTTTCTCTTTAAAAACATTTTTTTTCCTTTCTGCGATGGCATTTGTATGTGTGTCATACCTCTTTGAGACTGACATATTTAACCACTTCAGGTAACGACACTGCATACCTAAACAGGCCGGCAGTCTACTAGGTGAGCGGGCTCTTGACGTCTCCCGTAATCCAGACGGACAGGGCCCTGTGAAGTCAGGAGGAGCCCGATGAGGTACGGCGGCCCGCCTCACCCCGGCCACGGCTGTCCAGGCCGCAGTCTCTTTGGGGAAGAAAGGCGAGATAAAACGAGATGGAGAGAGAGATGGAGAGAGAGAGGAAAAAAAAGAAGAAGAGAGTAAAGGAGGGCCGTGTCTGAGAGATGAGAGGCGGTGATTTGGCCCATCAAAGCCTGCCTTCAGCCAACAGACACAGCCCCAGGGTGATGCCTGATGACTCTTACCAGGACACACACACACACACACACACACAAACACACACACACACACACACACGTGGTCGCGTCCAAAAACACACCTTCACACACACGCATGGGTTCACCTGGAGTCAGACATACTCACATGCCAACAAGCACACCCACGCACACATGCGCTAATATGCACAGACTCACACAAAGACAAAAGCATGCATGAGAGAACTAAACCACCCCCCCTCCCTCCCGCCCACACACACACACACACACACACACACACCACACGCTCACACACACGTGCCGCAGCAACAGTTAGCCCGTTTCCACGGGCCATTGAGCAGTGTGTGGCAGGGTGCAGCGGAGCGGCGCAGTGTTAGTGCTACGGATGGTCACCCATGGATTTAGACGTCACCTGCTCTAGTCGTTCCACTGGTGCTGCATGTGACTCGCCGCTCCGTTAACCGCAGGAACAGCGACCGCCGTGCTTACCGAGCCATACAGCCCCCGTTTTATATGTCCCTCGCTCTCTCTCTCTGTGTGCGTGTTCTCCCAACCACCAATTAAGGGCCGGTTTATTGAGTGTGTGTGTCCCTCAATGGGAGAGCCGGGGGGGACATGGGGTTTAGCCAGACAGATGGGGGTGAAGGGGGGCCGGGGTGACTCTGTTTAGGGGCCTACAGATGGTACACCCCCCCCCCCCCCAGCCCCACCCCCTAGTCAACACCCACCTCCCCAATGACACACACATCCTTGACACAGATACCTTCCATAAAAACTTCACCCCCCCACACCACCACCAAACCCGAACACACACACACACGCACCACCAAACCCAAACACACACACACACACACACACACACCAAAACCAAACACACACACACACACACACACCCACCAAACCC
>JAVQIZ010138904.1:0-10479 GCA_036023535.2 Galaxias brevipinnis | reverse complement strand
TGTGTGTGTGTGTGTGTGTGTGTGTGTGTGTCACCTGTGATTAACAAAAAATAAATAAAAAAAGGCCACTGGTGGGGACCAATGTGAAAGAGGACGTGGTGGAATATAAAGGAGAGGTTGAACCCTCTAGCTGTCTGCCATGGTTGCCTTGAGAGATGGCCAGGTCAATACACACACGCATGGGCGGAATTTAGATTACCAAGGTGTGAGCGTAGCGGGGGGACTACGACACAGTTAGTACCGGCACATATTCTCAAAAGGAAAACACACGAAGTGTGTGTGTGTGTGTGTGTGTGTGCAAATTACACCCCTGATGCCTCGCGTGTCACTGTGTGTCCCCCGTAAATGTGTCCCCCTGTGTGTCCCCTGTAAATGTGTCCCCCTACGCATTTTCTCCCTGGCCTGAGGTTAATGGACAGTATGCTGCTGACAACGCTACCCCCCTTTCGACCTTTGAAAATGACATCACAGAGGTCAACGCAAGGTGTTTTTTTTCAGTCAGCAGTGTGATGTGTGACTCTATTATGGAAGATTAGATAGAGAGAAGGAAACTGAATGAGAGATAGGAAGAAAGATAGAGAGAAAGAGTGAGAGAAAGAGGAAGAGAGAGAGCAGGCTCCATTCATGCTGTGGCTGGTAACTGAATAACGGCAGAGGCAAGACAAAAAGATGCTTTTTATTATATAACATTATCTAGTGCTAAAATAATCAATGATAAGAATCAATATTACTAAGGTATGGTTAACATTAAAGAATAATGCCTTTTTGAAATCATGTTCCGTGTTATCAGTAACCTTGTGGATGTGTAGAACAACTGCTAGAACAACCGTCTCCAGTTGAATGATGTCAAACTACTGAACAATGATACTTTCTCTGAGTATTGCGGAAGATAAATTATTGAATAGTGTGTGTGTGTGTGAGTGTGCGTGTGCGTGCGCGTGCGTGTGTGTTTGTGTGTGGTCCGGTCAAACTTAGTGACCTACAAGTTAATGATTTTAACGACCAGGTGCTGCTGAAACAGAACCGTTCTCCCCGGTGCCCAGATGGCCGGGGGCGTGTTATGCATCGTGTATCTGCTGACCATCTTGTGACACCATGTTGTGAATATTTGCAATGCATTCAAAAGCTTGTGCAGTGCTTCTCCTAAGCGTAGTGCTGATAGTAGCCATTGAGGTAAGGGTTCCACCAGCTGATGCAAAAAAATAAAAATAATTCTAAGAAAATCCCTCTTAAACTATTTAGTCTAAGAGTAACAAGAGGAACTAAATGGAACAAGGGTTCAAACAGGGTACTGCTGGAAAAGAGACCTAGTCTCAGTCGCTTACCCCTGTATAATTAGATCAATAATAATAGTCTGTTCTGTCAGTATCCACATGGTATGCACACGCTCTGAATTAATGCACATATTTTGATATCTTTTATTCTTCCGTGTCGTACTCTCAATCCTGTCTTGACTTTGTGGTTCAACTGTCCCAGATGATTCGTTTGACCAAATCCTCCCCTCTCCTCTCTCTCTTTCCCGGATGTTTGGGGTTTTAGATGTGGGTAGTACAAGTGACTTGTGTATGGATCCAGCACTTTGTAAGAAACAGCCTCTGGCTTTGCATATGGTAAATCCTGGGTATCAGTGCCCGCTCTAATCCCTTAGTGTGTGCAGCTCTGGACATGGCCTCAAAACAGGCTGTGAGATGCCCCCCTGATTGCAGGACTGGCTTTTAAACTACCTCCAGGCAAATAGCTTAAAGGCTACTTTACGCCAGCGGTGCTGTGTCACTTTGGCTCCTGTCGCACCACATGCAAAGTGGCCTAAATCTGATTTTTCATCATTTTCATCACATTCCATCATATGTGACTGGGGTCTGTTTTTTTTCATTACAGTGAGAATAGGGCAAATCTCATGGAATCCAATCTTTTCAATTTGGATTTGGGGCATTTTCGTATGTGGTACTAAATCGGATACAGGTCTGATTTTTTGCAATGCGTGACCTCAGTTTGAACGGTCAATTCGGAATCCGTGTGACGTCTTTGTTATTGTTCTTTTGCGCATGCTGGTCAGTTCAGGACCGTGACCAGTTCACACTGAAATCTGAAATTGGCCACATTAAAAACAAATAACGTGAACAACCAAACAAAAACAGTCGGATCTGAGCATAAATCTGAATTGAGCATTAAGGCCTGCGGTGTGACCATAGCCTTTGTGGCTGTGTGGAGGAAAAAATTCCCACGGTGTTAATTCAACAATGAATCTTGGTCATATTTTGATTTGATTGGAATTACATACTGTAGATTTCAATGTGGTTTTTTTACGGATAACTAACTAAACTATTGTTGGTGTTGCTGTCTGTGTGTGTATCCCCCTTGTGTGTGTGTGTGTGTGTGTGTGTGTGTGTGTGTGTGTGTGTGTGTGTGTGTGTATGTTTGTGTGTGTCTCTTTGTGTGTGTGTGTGTGTCTGTGTGTGTGTGTGTGTGTGTTTGTGTGTGTGTGTGCGTGGGTGTGTTACAGGAGGACGAGAACGGTGAGGGCCGCTTCAACTTCGCAGGCTACGGCATGGGCCCCGCATGCCTCCAGGCCAAAGACGGCATGGCCATCAAGGGCAACAACAACAACGCGCCCACCACAAACACCGGCCCTGCGGAGAAGACCGTGGAGGAGATGAGGAAGCTCTTCATCGGTCGAGCTAAACGGATCGACACGGTGTCCCGCGTGGCCTTCCCTCTCGTCTTCCTCAT
This sequence comes from Galaxias brevipinnis, assembly GCA_036023535.2. Taxonomy (NCBI): domain Eukaryota; kingdom Metazoa; phylum Chordata; class Actinopteri; order Galaxiiformes; family Galaxiidae; genus Galaxias; species Galaxias brevipinnis. The sequence continues at coordinate 7,749 of JAVQIZ010138904.1, read as the reverse complement.
TTTTAACATTTTCTACTGGATCATTTACAAGATCATACGCAGCGAGGACGTGCACAAGCAGTAGATCGGGGGAGAGTGAAGAAAGAAATGAAGTAAGGAAGAAAGAACGTGAGAGAGAGAGGAGAGCGAGAGAGATAACAGGAGTTGCATACTGGAGACGACCGTTCCTTTCCCTTACTTTCGCCTCTTTTGTCTTCCTGTTCAACGCTCACTTGCTTTCAGTGGCTATTCCCTCAGCAGTGATTAATCGATAATCCATTCCCTCAGCTGAGATTTATCAATAATCTATTCCTTTTCCCCGTTACCATTTTTTTTCCTTCTGAATAATCCGGACCAGTGCAATAGCAATGCAGTAAAATGCATGATATATGAATGTGGCAATATATTTACAAAAATATGAAAAATTTAAAAGTAAATATTCAAGACTTTTACAGATACATCCAAAAACTATGGAGTAATTGTTACCTGAGAGGAAAGAAGAGGAGAAGGCTCTTGTGACAGTTCTTTTTCAGTTGCAACTAAAAGATGGATACTGCATAATACAAATAAGTACGAGGAGAAACACAAGAGCACTGTAATATATTAATATATCTATAAAAAATTCAATTTAAAACATATTTCTTTAAAAGGCAGGCATCTGGAAACAAGGATTTTTAAAATCGGTCTTCAGAAGGTTGGTGCTTCCATAACTAAAGTGATGCAATGGGATAAACCAGTTATATATAAATATATATAAATTTGCTTCAACGTGTATTGCAAGCACTCGTCAGCGCTTTTTTTCTCTCTCTGAAACCTTGACGATTGAAAAACAAAACTTTTCGTGTGGTTGTTGGTGCGCTGCTACAGAGAACGTGAAGGACAAACTGACTGAATGACGGGTGTTGGGGGGAGGGAGGGAGAGGGGGAACAGTATATATTGTTTATACATGCTGTGGTCAACGTATACTACTGTCTTTCATTTATTTATGAATTATTGCATTGCTGTTTTTTTATGTGCCAAGTACTCACCATGCTCGCTGCGTAATTGTGCTGCAGCTTCTTCTTCTCTCCTTATCCTGTCAGCAGAGGGATAATTTGCCGCCATCACATCTTCAGCACTGTTGCTTCTGTTTATTAAAATCGTGCTTCATTTTTTTTATTAGTGTGGATAAACAAATTTATTTTGGGGGGGGGGTGGGGGGTGGAGTGAATCTGTCATAACGAGCAGAACATACAAATCCTTGTGGCTTCCTAATTGTATTATTTTTTAAACTGTACTAAATAATAGATTTGTTTACGTCACAAAGCTTCCTGATTCTCAACTGCTCAGTGACACCTAGCGAGGAGGAGGACTATATGGTAATATGGTAAGGTGAGATTCTCAACGACGCCTATCGTACCTTAATTAACTGGTTTAATTTTGTATGATGACATTAAAGGTACATTATTCTAGATCAACAAAATCATCATGATGTAGCTTAACTTACTGTCATTGTGCATTGATGTAGCAGAACATTATATCATGCTTATCTACCAGTAGCCAGAAAAGCCTAAAGACACACAATATCACAGAAAGAAGTTTGAAACGGTCACTATTTTTTGTGTTTCTTACACCCCAGATTTGTCAAACTGATGTTAGTGTGGAAAATGTGTCATTACATTTATCTAGCCAGAGGCTTTGATTTGAGAAACTGAAATGCATATAGATTTTTTGTTGTTTTGATTTCATCAGGCTTCTCTATGCAATGATTAATATATGCAATTATTTTTAATTTGAGCCTAGTCAAATGCATATTCACACAATGGAGTGTGCCGTGTATCACAGTAGAGTTTATATTCTATACATCGTCATACTTTATCATATGCCCATAATCATTAGGCTACAACAGACAAGGAACTGGCTTATTTTTGTCTTTCTTTTTCAAACAACATACTGTACACAGAGAGCTTGTCGAGCCATCCATTTAAAACCCCTGGGTTGCCCTGGGAAACAGTCAGTATAAGATGAACTGTCTATACGGTTGCCACATCGTGTGTCCATTGTTTACGCAGCCAGAGGGGCCAGTCAGGTTCAAACGGCTGGTCTTACAAAAATGCAACGGATGAGGAAAGTACAGGGAACCCAAGATGGCCGAACCATTGCTAAGTAGCATGTTGTCATGGGGACAGCAACATAAACAACTCTGATTCCTGTTGGCCTTGTTTTATAAGATAATTTGACTTATTCCTACATTAAAATTGTCAAAGTCACTTATGAAATAGTGTCAAAATACAATGGCAATTCAACTTTAGAAAGTCTTTTTGTTTTTTGTTGTGTTCCCTTCCTCATCATTTGTTGCTAGTTCCTAAACAGGAAATACAGCATAATCCTGCCATGACTCTTTGATTGTCACCAATGACAGGATTCTTTGAGACAATAAACACATTCATTTCTTTCCTCTTTAATTGACTTATTGTGAAGAAATGCGTCAATTTTTTTTTTTAACACAAAATTAGAAACATAAAACTATTTATAAACTAAAATCTATATTTTGATAAGGATAAGGAATTTGTTCTTTTCCCTGTTTCTATCAGAAAGAGCATTGCATTGGTTTTGAACAGAAAGGACTAATATGGTTTTTTTATGCAGTCCTGTCTAATTAGTATGTTTTTTTGTTTAATTTTTTTATGCAAACCAGACAGAAAACAAGGCCTCGACATTAACATTCAGATGAAAACTATAAACATGTCATAGTTAAAGGTGTAACCATTTTGGAAATACATTTTCTCATACCAGGTAGGATTCCATAAAGTTATTTATTGCGTGTTGAGATATTGGTACAATGTGAAAAATGAAGGGCTGTATTTTATAGTAGTCCATGTTAATCCTAACAATCCTATTTTCAAACAGAATCATGTTGAATATTCCATGGAATCACTCTATATAGATAGATTATCTCTTTGCCCAAAACCATGCATTTGCCCAAAAGTGTAACGATTGCTGGTGGAGGTTTGAAACCTATTGATCCCTTATTCAGTGGGACAACTCATCTTCTGGTTTCAGAGCTATTGTAGCGGTTACTTTTACTTTTATATTCACTGATAACAGAGTCACTTTCATTGAACTGAGCCAAACTGGACATTAAGCAAAAAGCATATTGCATAATGTCTTCTTGTGCCATAATGGGGTTGAATATGCAACAACAAACTTGGACCTAAACATATCGTGCATCCATTCAACTACCAGTTTACCCAATCACCCAAGCACTCATTCATGCCGCAGCAATTTATACTTCCATTGCTTGTATGTCCTATAACCTTTGTACACACATGTCCATTGTATGAAACATTGTCATCTGGGAAGGGGAAGAACTTCCTTTTGCAAGCTATCTACGGAGTTTAAATGTGACAGTGCAATAAGAAACAGCAACGTGTAAAAGTGCATTGACCTTGATGTTTTGGAAGTTGATATATAATTTAAGTTCTGTAACAGATTTCAAAGTAGCATGTTATGATTTGTTGATGATTAATAGTTTCATCATGGATTTTTTTTTTTTACATCCAAACATACCCTGATGTTCATTTGTTCCTGTGACGAGGAGATGGACACAGACAAGAAAGCAAATAGTTGCTCTTAAACCGCTGTGAAACAAAAGGGAAAGTGTTCTGGTTTATTTATTTTCTGTTATTTTCTTTGCACAAAGTTGGAATGGCCTTAATTTTGGTTAACTTGCTTCTATTGTGTATTGGCACAAAGTGCACATGTTAATTTGCTAATTATGATATCATATTCCAAGAGTGCACTTCAAAGCAGGATAAAATAGTTCAGCAAATCCTTTTTATTTTTCATTAATCTGAAAAACACTGAATATTTTGCATGAATACGAATACAATGGCAGATATTTTTGGCTTGTACAAAAATGTGAGCAATTTGAAGAAAAAAGGAATGTACAATTTCTGCTGTATCTGTATATAACTAAATATTTATTGAAATATGTCATAATACTAATTCTAATAACGATTAAAGGTTTTCTGAACAAAAAAAAAATCTCTTGACCTGTTTTTGAACATTGTTGACGATTGGTGGAGTTGAATTGTTGCTTTATGCTACTCGGCTCTATAGGACCTATGTAATCATAAAATATATTAAAATTTTAAAATAAATCCATGTGCTAGTTGTGTTCATTCCGTGGATTAGTCTTTTGTTATCATTCATTATTCTTACAGAGATAAGCATTCCCAGGCAGCACTAAGTGCCTATGTCAATTGAAACTAAATGCTTGCTAATTTAAAATAATGTAGGCACTTAAGATCATTTGGTAATAAATGAATTAATAAATAGGTAAAAAGGCAAATCTAGCAGTCAGCTCTCCAGTAAGAGCCCCCCCCCACCAAGAATTAGTCGTGTTTTAATGAACAGATAATGGATGTGATTCGCCTGCCCTGTTTCTGATAGTGATGGTGATAATAAATGATGATTATTAATTATTATTATTATTATTATTATTATTATTATTATTAATAATAATAATAATAATAATAATAATAATAATGATGATGATGATGATGAGGGGAAGGAAGATGATGATGGTTCAATGTTAACAAACTAAAACTCAAGAGGTGACCACGCTTTTTTCAAATCTTGTTTGTTTGAAACGTGCTCTATAAACTTGTTGACTTGATTTGATTAAAAAAAGAAACCATGACACTTCTTCGTCCGAGTTAAAGTGCATATTTAATAAGGAATTCAAGATAAAAAGAAATCCCTGTCGAAGTTAAAACATTAAAAACATTTTTCTATAAATATAAATAGGATTTTGAATATTTTTTTTCGTTATTCATGATACATTTATGTTTTGAATCTATATCTTATAGTGATAACCTAACTTGCACACTGAAATAGTGTTCAAAGCACAAAGAGATCAACAAAACTTTATTTTGCCAACATTTCAACAAATATGTGCTTTCTTTGGTGTTGAGATGCTGTGACGTGAGAGAAGGGATTAGTCAAGAGTCCATTCCAACCATGTCATGGACAGTTAACCCTGGTAATGTCTGCCTATGATAATTTATGGTGACCTCAAAGGAAACAAAGCTACAGCCATAGAGATAGAACACTGTGTTCTATCTCTGTGACTACAGCCATAGATATGTTTTTTATCTCTATGGCTACAGCCGTCCTGTGTAATGGTTCTATTAAACGCCTCTCTTCTTTTCCTCTTTGGTCCTGTGTCATGAGAATTAGTATGTTTCATAATGAGGACAACAATGTCATCATTAAAGCAAGGCAAAAAAGGTAAGGAATAAAAAATAAATAAAAAAACTGATCTTTCTATAAATATTTGGACTCATAAGTAGGATAAGAAAAAATAAACTGAATGACAGTTGCTGCTCACCACAAGAGAACGTAAAAATCAATGTGCATTACTAGAACTGAGTAACAACTTGCCCTCAAGACTCCAAGCATTTAGCTGCTAAATGAAAAACACGCTAACCAGATTATGAAGCATTAGCTGAAAAGCAAACACCATCCAATCCAATTTCTTTCTTTCTTTCTTTTACAAACAGTGGGTTTTACTTGAAGACTTTAGTAAAATCACATTTCAATCACGCACTAAATCTGTCTCAACGAGAAATTAGGAAGAGGCAATCTTATTTTTTTAAAACAGTAGATCACTTTTTATTTATTTCTCTCATTAGCGGGTTTTCGTTTTTACATCAAGTGCATCGGTAGAAGGCCAACAGGATTTAATACATGCTCGATAAAACCATTCAGACGCGTCCATGATTCCACATGTAGCCGTCACTCAAATAAAAACCATGACTGCTTGCATTTTGACCTGATAAGAGAGACAGATAAGATAGATACATGGAGGCTGCAATACACAGGATTGCCCAAGCAGTAAAAACACGTTCCTTTAAGAAACAGGGGGAAAGAGAGAAAGAGAGAGAGCGCGGAAACTAAAAACATATGGGTTCTATCCCAAATTCAAGTAGTTTTTATCCTTTTTTTGATCATGTTTTGTTTTTCTGTTAGGTTACTTTCTGACAAATTCAAGAATAGAACGAAAACAACCCACAAAAAAACAAACTAAAACAAAGATAAGAGAAACGTCCAGATCATTTTACGCTAGTGGATAAAGAAACAGAACAAGATGATGGATATGAACGGGGGTGCGAAAAGGGGTTCACATTCTAGAATCCTGGGGCAGGAAACGAAAGAAGAGGCAGAGGAAGAGGAGGGTAGAAGGAGGAGGAAGAAGAGGAGGGACGACCATCTTTGTGGCTGCTGAAGGAGAACGGTGGGGAATGGACTGCAGATATGAGCTGCAGCCGGCGCTGACATTACAGGAGGAAGTGAGTCGGTCTGCGGGTTCCCTCCAGGTCTAACGGCACTAGAAGGAGAGTGACAGGGGGGCAGGGCCCACCCCACGTCACTCGACTTCTCACTGGCGTGGCCCCCCCGTATAGCGGCCCTCGCTGGGCCCCGCACCCCGGCCAGAACCGGCGCCGAAGCTGGGCTTCTGTGCCATGCCTCCGCGGGTGTGGGAGCCCCGGGCCCCGCCCAACCTCTCTCCCCCACCTCCTCTGGGCCCCCCCGGACCTCCTGGGCCCCGGGGTCGGATGTCCCTCCGGTCGCCGTCCCGGGCGGAGCGAGTCTTTTTCTCCTCCACGTTCAGACGCACATCACCTCTGAACTTGATGGGCTGTGGAAGAGGAACAGGGAGGAGAAATTATTAAATGTGTGACAGAAAAATATTTCTCTTTTTAAATCTATGGCTATGCCTTCTATGTAATTCTGATTCCCAAGTGTGTTTCCTATAAGATTTAGTTTGACATCAGGGTGTTCCTTTTAAAAAGTATGACAATATACTGCACTAATATTTCTCAACGTATTACGGGGTAGCCTTATACATTGCACCCCTTATAAAGTGACAACAAAAACAGACAGTCTTACTCTGTTGCTGAGAATCTTCTGAACCGGCTCAGAGTCGTCAAACACCACGAAACCAAAGTTAGGAAGTTTCCCGCCGCTGTTGATCCGTAGCTCCAACACAGTACCATATTCTGTAAATAAACCACAATAGAAATAAGGTCACTGCTCCATTGTTTAAACAGACCTTTTAGATATATTTACAAGTAGCTTAAAATGAACAAATTCACAGAAATTACATTAGGACTAAAACCAACTGAAGAAAAAAAAAAACATCCATGTGAAAATCATTGGAGCTCCCGCTTACGTTCAAAGAACTCCTTGAGCTCCGCCTTATCCACATCGTGAGGGACGTTGCCCACAAACAGCTGGTGGCTGTCTGGGTATCGCACCACGCGCCGTACCTCCACCTCACCCTGCTCACCTTCCCGCACTGGAACACACAAACAAACACACCATCAGTGAGAGGAACCATCACAAACAGAGCAGGGAGGTGTGGATGGAGGGAGACAATCACAAAGGGAGTAGGGGTGGATGGAAGGACACAGGGATGAAGAGAGACAATCAGAAAGAGTTGCAGAAATGTGTATGTTTCAAAAACAGGTTAAGGCAACCAGCCTGTGTTAGTGTGTGTGTACCGAGAACCGAGTATACAGTAGAATAAGTGTATGTGTTCCTACCTGGTCTGGGGCCGCGGTGCGGAGGCGGGACTCCTCCTCCTAGCCTGGGTTCCCTTGGTCGCTGGTCTCTCTGTTGGGTCCTCTGTGTGGTCTGAGACTCAGCCTTCACCTCTACCCTGGGCTGATGCTGATACACACACACACACACACACACACACACACACACACACACACAGA
>JAVQIZ010138866.1:0-10540 GCA_036023535.2 Galaxias brevipinnis | reverse complement strand
CACACACACACACACACACACACACACACACACACACACACACACACACACACACACACACACACACACACACACACACACACACACACACACTGACTACTGCACCAGTCATCTCTGTGTGACGTGCAGCAGTGAGCTGGCAGCCCCTCCCTACAAAGAGTTATGGGGATTTGCTAATGGTTTGGAGACACAGAGAGGGGAACCAAGCTTTGGTACGGGAATTGGAGAGTACACAGTATGCTCAATGCTCAAATAAGGGGATCTTTATGCCCTAATTGAGTGTGTGTGTGTGTGTGTGTGTGTGTGTGTGTGTGTGTGTGTGTGTGTTTGGGTTCTCCTGCGTGTTCGTGCATGTGTACGTGTATGTGTGTGTGTGTGTGTTTAGGGTTCTCCTGCGTGTTTGTGCATGTGTATGCGTGTGTGTGTGTGTGTGTGTACATGTGTGTACACGTGTTTGTCTCTTTACTCCGTGGTGATGTGCTGCTGCTCTTGTCTGAGTCTCTGGTTCTCCAGCTGAAGTTTGTGGTTCTGGCACTCCACTGTGCTAGCCTGTTGTAGACTGTGGCTCAGCAGCTCTCTGATGGCTCCTAGCGGGTCTGGAACGGCGCTCAGCTCCACACAACCCAGCCTGAACTGAGAGGGGGAGAGGAGGACACATGTGGAGTCTCTGTTAGTTTCTCATGTCCACTGGAGCTCGGAGATGTGTGGGGCCCACTGCGGTCCCCCGGGAGCCTCTGTTGTCCCTCACACATGGACAGCTGTCTCCTCCTCTAGACCCCCGGGGCCTAAACGCACAGGCTGTGTTTTTGTGTCTCAGTGCTGACAGTCTACAGGCTGATGATGGCTGTGGATGAGGACCCATGCAGCACACAACATTAATCCTTTCCTTTCTCATCACTCCTGCTGTCTCCCTCATGCTGTCCGTCACAATTGAATATTCATAACACCAATATTGAGCCAGTCAGACTCATTACTTAATTCCCTCTATGCAATATAACACAAACAATACAAGGCTAAATATGAAACTAAAGTAAATAAAACATATGGAAACTCCTCGCCTAGTTGGAGGTAATTTGAGAGTATGGCAGTAAAATAAGGCTGGAGCCCTGCTATCATTGGCCGATATATATTTGCGTTGGACCAGGTTGGCTAGAGAACGTTGGATGGGGAGTGTTGGCGGGCAGAGGTTCCCTAAGTCGTCATGGAGACGCTACTGTTTTAAACGTCTTGGTTTCTGACTCAAGTGTTCCTATGTTAACAAAGCAAATGATTTAGGGACAGACAGACTTGGGCAATCTACCCCACATACATCCATTCACATCCACAAACACATAACATTTGTGCCCATCCACAACCTCACACACATACAATACTAATCAATCTACAACCTCACACTCATACAATACTAATCAATCTACATTCTCAAACTCCCTATTGAGCACACAGGGAGCTCCATCGTTGGTCTGGAAGCCATTAAATGGTTGAAAAAAACTAAAGTCTGATGACAATACAATTGGGAAAGTTGTTTGCTTTCCTGCTGATGGGAAATTAGACATTTCACAATGGCATGTGCATTCGAACACCACCAACGTTAAAAAACTAGTAATTATTGATTGTTTGAATAGCATTGACCACAGAGCATTACATGTGGGAAAGGCGATTTGTGATAATGCATTACTGCAAAACACATTGGGATATAATCTATGAATCTTTATCATAAAATGATGCTGAGGTTTTCATTGAGCCTATACTAACATGACAATAACCTCTCAGTAATGTGTGCTGGGGCTCTTGCTGAATGCTGGTCCTGGTAACACCTGTCCATAACAGCAGTCCCTGTGTGTGCTCTGCTCTGGCACGCCAGTGGTGAGACTGGAGGCTTCTCACTGTGACTCATCACCCTGGGACAGGTGAACCGGGGTCACTTCCACTGTTGAGTAAGAGCTTTCCCTTCTCCCTCTCCTCTGACACATCCCAGCCTACTTCTGTAAACCAACCATTTCTCCTTCGTTTCTTAGAAAAGTGAAAGTCGGTAAATTCCCCTGTTCTTGCAACAGATGCACTATGATTTCCATCCCGTCACTATTACTATGGCAACAAAGCTGCCATGTTTTCTTGAATGAGCATCTCCCGGTTGTGTTGCATGTGAGCCCTCACACACACACACACACACACACATACACACGCACGCACGCACGCACGCGCACACGCACACGCACGGCCCGTGACCACAGCGCCTTCCCTCATTCCATATCCTAGACTGGGTTTGTTTGCCTCCATAGTGATTGTGTCTATACTCAACAAATAAGTATCATTTTCCTGGAAAGACTTTCATATTCCAAAATAACCCCTTTGGTCTTAAAAATGGAAAGCCTAAGCTGTTGTTTCGATGGGAGGGAAGGGTCAGAGAGAAGGCCAGGTCACAAAAGAGACAATATGTGCCTTTTGGAGACACTGAAGGCTAGATTTTGGTGTTTAAGCCATAACATAAAACGATGTCTACGTGTCCTATGTACGTGCCCTTATTAATAGTGTTACGTCCACTCCTCCTTGACCAACGGGATGATTGTTTATCTTACATCGATATACTCGTTTCAACCTTGTCAACTGACCTTGTCGACTGAACTGACTGTAATAATCTCTCTGTGTACAGACATACACTTCTGTACTCATTGACTAAACTGTACTTGATCATTGCCTGTTTCCATCTCTGTGTGTAAACAATTATTCTCTGTGATAGAGTGAAAATATCCATGACAATATCTATTCATTTTGGCCTTCCCTTCCAAGCGCTGCTTACCGATATGTCCCCCTGGACCTTCTCATAGGCCAGGGCGAGGCGAGCGCCGGGGCAGGGCTGAGGAGGCGTCAGGCTGAAGCAGTACTGGCTGCTGCTCTCTGCAGTGTGGCTCAGAGCCTGCTGGAGGTCCTGGACGTAGCGCTCGGTCTGCATCTCCAGCTCCTCAGCCTCCCCAACCATGGCTGCCTCGTCCACTGCAGGAGGTCAACATACAGGAGAAGGGGTTAAAGCGCCACACAAAGGTGGTGATACATGGAGGTATAACGGGGGTAAAGGTCGTTGAGGAGGTGCAGTCTGTGAGAGGCGTGCGTGTGGTGGAACAGTTCAGCCTGTCAGACTGGTGACGTGGTGTGGCTCCCAGGTGATAGAAGAAGCAGACCAATGGTTTGTTAGAGATGAGAGGACAGGGTGATAGGTCGTCAGTTAGGGGTGTGTGTTGTTTACCCTCTCCTCTCCATGCATCCTGCCCATCGGTCAGCAGTAGCTGGAAGCCAGATCCGAAGTCCTGCCCCTTCCAATCCACACGCAGGAAGTAGGTGTGCTCAGACTCCAAAGGGATGTGGACCTTTTGCAGAGTCACCCGCATTGCAGCTGTGTATGGCACCACCTTCTGCTTTAATCAAAACACATTTTTAACTTTTTTTTACTTAAAATTTAACCTGGCCTTTTTTCAGGTCTGGCAGCTCAGGCATAAGCTATTGCGTGACCATCTTAGACAGGAGAGGCATTTACTGTTACAAAGTTTTAATTTCAAACAAAGACTAAAATAGTACTGCAGGGCTCTAGACTGCCACCAATTTGTTGGCAAATGCCACCAAAAATCTGTCCACTGCCACTAAATAAAACTATTGGTGGCAGTGCTGCCACTTCATGTTTTTTTATTTTTAATAAAATCTATTTAGTCAAACTATTTAGTCAAACAAATATTTTTGTCAAACAGTTGACTATTGAGTCAAGTATGATTATTTGTTATGCTAATAAAAATGTATTGTTGCACCTTCCTACCGTTTGTATGTACATTTCATGTAAAACACCAAAATAAAAGCTGCCACCAGTGTAAAATATTAGTCTGGAGCCCTGTGCTGGATGCTGGATCCTCACATGCATCTTCTGATAATAAAACATTTGATTTATAAAGCGCTTTCCTAAAACTCAAAGGTGCTTCAAATTCAAAAGAGTGTATATATACATAAACAACAGAAAAACTGAATATCAGATGAGGGATTCATTAATTAATTATTGGTAAGGCTAAATCAGAGTCCAAAGATTGAGTTGGAGGCATGATTAATTCATTTTGAATTATAATAGCAAATTAGCAGGGGAGAGAGTTCCATAATATAGGTGCTGCTCTGGAGAATGTTTGATCACCAGAGTTCTGAAGCTTGGATTTGGGGATGAGCAGAACACCAGCTGCAGAGAATCAGGGTGACCAGGACGGATGACAGGGTTGGAGAAGGTCATAAAAGGAGGGAGGGGCTGGGTTATGTACTATAGGTACGAAGAAGGATTTTGTAATTGAGGAGTGACAGAGAGCCAGTGAAGGTCAAACAGGACAGAGCTAATGTGCTCAGGTGATTTGGTTGAGGTGAGGAGACGAGCAGCAGAGTATTCGGACTTTATGGAGTGAAGTGGCACTGATGCAGAAGAGAAGGGAATTGCAGTAATCAAGACGGAGAAAATGAATGAGCGAATGAGCGTTTCAGCTGCACTGTGGGAGAGGAATGATCAGATTTATGTTCCAAAGACGGAAGAAGGAGATTTTGAACATGTTGTTGATATGAGAGTTTAAAGAGCTTCTGCACAGTCTAATTTTAAACCTCGGTAGGCCAACCATAAAACACGCCAAACATTTCAAACCCATCTCTGTGATCCTTGTATGTGGTCTGTTTTTGTAAATACAGTTGTTTTGAAACCTTATCAGCTTTGTCAGAGCTGATAGAGATGACTAAAAGACTTGTGATGAGGTCTGTGGGGTGGGCTGACTCTCAAGGCCTAACTGTAGCCAGCTGATTGACATAACTTAGCATACATACTTGGCCACAGGCCACTGTGGTGTAAAATGTTATCCTCATGAGTTCTTCAAAACTCAAATTAAATAGTTTGATAAAAGTTTAATGTCCAAGTAATCTGTCAGTGATTAAAATACAATCTTACTATCTACACAAATGTTAGGTGAACTACTGTAGAGGAGGACAACCACCTGTTGTGCTGAATCTTACACAAGGGTCAGTGGTCATTCTCACACAGGGCCTGGCTTTCTTGGTAACTTGGTCTAATAATGATTAAGAATCCTGCACTGTCAGCTAACCATGTCTTCATTGCCCAATCACTGTAATATACAGTACATGATCTCTTATTATCCAGAGGCTAAGTACAAGCTAAAGTAGGCAGGGTGTATTTGTGAAGCAATGTCCAGCCACAATGGCATACTTTCTAACACAACAATACCAGGGAACTACACTCAGCATGACATTATCTCTAATCACACTTGTTCCCGTGTACACTCTCTTAACTCTTCAGCAAAAACGTTCCCCTTCTTCACACGAAAAAGCCATGATTAACAGGTAAGTATTCGCCTAGCCTTCGCTTTTACTGTTCCCAAGATGTTTATGTTGCAGATGGCACACGCATCATTGTTCTTCAGCCAGGTCTTCCATATTTTCTTGCAATCAAAAAACAGCCCACCCGTCTAACAATAGTTTAGCTAAAGTATGAAGTATTTTTATTTGTATTCTTACCTAAAGCTGTAGCGCCAAGCTATTTGTTATGTTTGTATAGCCTTCCTTCGAATAACGAAAACGTGTTTGATATCATACACTTTCAACTGTTAAAAAGCATTGTTTTTGTATTGATTCCTGCTGCATATACGTCATCACAGAGCGACAAGACAAGCTAACAACGAACGTCGCTACGTAACTAGTGGCAAACTCTTCTATCCATATTCGAAAGCACTGACGACCAACGTTAGTTTGCCAGTGTTTGCCTATTTATTGGCTAAGTCTATTTACTTGGGCTAAACTTAGGATGGTAAGTTTATTACACAACATATCGAGTAACACGACACGACTGCTGCAGCAGCTTGCACCACCACACCTGGCCACATCATGCAGACTCTTTTCTCTGACTATATCTGTCTCACACTCACTATTTTTATCTCTTGTTTTAGCTCATTACATTACTCTATATCTTTCTAGTCTATCACACATGTTTAGAAATGCACAGAGCTTAGCACGTCAGTTTTTTATGATTAATTTAGGTAATATTGTTATTGACCTGTAACCCAGCCATGTCCCTCTCTGTTTCCTTACAGTCAGCCATATTCAACTTCCAGAGCCTATTGACAGTGATTCTTCTGCTTATCTGTACATGTGCGTACATCCGTTCCCTGTTTCCAAGCTTGCTGGATAAGAACAAGACCGGGTATGATGCGCTGCTCAACACCAGACAACACCAGTGGGTGTTGAATTCCAATGCCGTACAATTAGCTGGTAGACTCAGCTATGAATTACATCCTACTTGAACTATTCATAGTCTGGGATAAATATCCATCCGTGGGGAGTATGCTCAAGTGTAGCTGACGTGGCATAGAGGGTCAACAGGCTAATCAGAAGTAAACCTGCTACTTTGCCTTCTTTTTTGGCCTAGCTGATAGTTCAGTGTCTGCCTACAAAATTGGCCTATCTAGACAAGAACACATTAATTAAACTTTTTGTGCACATTGTATATCAGCAGGATGCAGCAGAACACCATTATGAAGTTGTAGAGTAGCTGTAAATTGAAATGAATTTACCAAAACACTTTGTCTGGATGTGTTTGTTCCCGGTGGATGGTCATTTCTCCCAGCTCCCAGTTGTTTGGTCATAATCAAATAACAGAACACAATACTACGGATTCTCAGGCATTCTTCTGTTTTGGTTTGTTTGCACTGAACACGGTGCTACTCTCCCATAGAGTTCCTGTTGGGATGTATTGCCTTTCATATGACTTGCCAATCGTAGAATTCGGTAGGAATTTTTCGAATCTTTATCAACAGTAGCAATACCCTCAGTGATTACTACTCTCTTCCTTGATAATTGTCAGGGACAGTTGGCTAGGTTAGTCACAATCAAATAGCAGGATACAAAGGGCTTCTCAGTCATACTTCAGTTTTGGTTTGTTTGCACTGTCAACTCTATAGGAACCAACTCAGTGTACTGACTAGGCCTTATACCATCTAGATACATTGTAGATAAACCAAAAAACAGACACCTTTGTGCAATACTACAGCCATCCCATGGCATGAGTTTTATCTGGGAAAAGCAGTAAACTCATCAGATGAATGTAATTCTTGGTATGGGGAAGCTGTCTGCCAAAACAGCAACACTTTTCAGCCCTTATTATTCCATTCCACAGTGCTTTTTTTTTTTACTGTCCGTGAGGCTAAGGCTACAGGCTGTGTGCCACATGTCGGAAACAGGGAAATGAAGGGGATTACAACAAGGCCGTGATTTGAGTTTTGCAAATACAAACTCACTCCAAGACAAATTACTCTGCAAGGCTTGCTGGGCATTAGACTCTCTTACACACAAACCAACATTTTACGAACATCCATAAAATCACACAAATATAAACACGCAGAGAGCCCTCCACAACATTTAACAATAGAGGTCTATTGTTAAAGAGGTTATGTGACACTTTGGTGTGTCAGGCAGACTGGTGTGTTAGACTTCTCACAGACCATGAAACTCTCCTGGCTTGTGTAGCCTCTGCTGTTGCATGTTAATCTCGTTGTCTATGCATGCTTAAAGGAAACACCCCAGGGGTAGTATTTTTACACATTTCTTAGTGTTTGAAGAGTGATTGTTTAGTGTTTATAAAAAGCATTGGCAAGATAGAGTTCCAAAAAGCCATCCTGGGAAGCCATTCATATAGTATACATGATACACTGGATGTCTGATCACTCAAGTTGAGAAACACAGTTGGTGCTAAATCTCTGTGACGGGTGGTTTTTGGGCCCTACATGTATGGTCTTTGAGGGATGGTTGTGAAACCTCAAGCATGTTTTTACAAATATGGCCCTGCTCCATCAACTCTCCGTGCCTGCGACACTAGATCCTTGTAGAATCAGACTGTTAGTAGTGATACACAGGGTCAAGACTGAACAAAGTTACTCTGAGGTATTTGCTCTGATATTTCTATGTATGTTGAGTGTTTGTGTGTGTAGGCGGTCGGTTTAGATCCTGTCAGAGGCAGACAAACAGACTCCCAGAGTCAAACGCTGGCTGGCAGTCTGTCTGACTATTACCCGCTGACCCCTGACTGGATGTTGTTTTAGTCAGAGGGGGCGTCTGGAGCTATGTCCTTATACCCTCTGATAGCACATTCTCCTAGTCGTGAGTTGCTCTGCTGTTCTCTAATGCTCTGGGCAGTAAATAACATAAATATGCTTGCTAACTCGGATATAGGCTATTCTTTACCCTTTATGTACAAAACCAATGCATCCAATATTGATTCAATTACAGGTCCACATTTTACTCTGAAGTGAAGTTATTGGTCCTTGGGTGTTTGTGTGCATTGTGTCCCCCTCCACCAGTATCCTATGCTTTAGGTGGTGGCGTTTTTAGACTAGTTCCAATTAAGGAGTGAAGTGACAGAACCAGACAGAAGTTGTTGAAATCATGGAGCCAGTTGGTGCTTGTTCTTGAGGACTTTTTCCCCAACACCATCAGTGCAGCCATGGCTATTCAGGTCCACTTGAAACTGTCTGCCAGCCAGAGCTCCCCTCATAGGCTCACTCTCCTTCCCTCATAATACAGCAGCTGGACTCTTTTAGGTTAGAAAGATATAGGTCCCTCGAGACTTTACTGCTTCAATAGACCTTCAATGTTGACCCCTCTCCTAGGTTATGCTCAGGGCAGGAAGTAATGTTTACTATTTTAGCCGCCTAGCACACCAGCAGCGATGTGATTCTGCCTAGTCGTATGGCTACCCTCTGATTGATCACTTGGGGGGTTTTGTGGGCGGAGAATTGTGCTGCTGTTACCTTCATAACTTGAGCCCGTAACGCAATACACAGCTGTGTTCAGAGTTGCCTACTAACATACAAAATATTATGTGAAATGTGCATGCAGTCGAACGGTACATAGTATGTGAAAATAGAGTGGAAAAAGTTCCCATATGACATATTACATCAAGAAAACATTTGAGCAACTTTCTGTTGCTGGACGATGCGTCACGCCCCCAAAATGCAATCCTTCTGGCTTTGAAGAATAAACAATTTAAACATGTGCCTGGCTAAGTGATGCAGTAAGTTGGGGTTTCAGTATTTTAAGCTGTAAGCTGTACACAAATACAGACATAGACCTACGCAGCGGTCCAGTTTTCATGTACTAGTTCAGTTGCAGGCTAGTGGGCTAATTGGCTGCCTCCAGACTCAATAGGATGCCCAACCTGTGTTTGTATGTGTATTGAACTTTGACTTTCCTATCCTAGAGGTGTGTATGCTCCTCTGCTTTCATTTTTGTTTTACCTCTTTCCTCAACCTTCTATTTGTTTTTGACAGATTCCTGGGGATCTTCTGGAAGTGTGCCAGGATAGGGGAGAGGAAGAGCCCATACGTGGCTTTGTGCTGCGCCGTCATGGCTGTCTCCATATTGTTCTTACAGTAGTGGGCCATCAAAAGACAGTATTTGATGTAATTATGTTTAAGACCTGTGTCCTTGTGGAGGTGAGACATTTTCCTTATCTGACCTCATCGACCTCTGAGTGGTATGGAATAGGTACAAGCTATGTTACAACCGCCTAAAACCATGCACCTCAAGTCACCTCGCCTCTGTGTTTGTGTGGTCCACACCTGTCAACCTCGTCTTATCTGCTAGAGGTGTGTAAATGGGGGGGTTTGCTTTGGGATGGGTGGTCCTTGTCCAAAAACATTAACAAGAGCCCCTCTTCCCCCCAGGCTGCTATTGAGATTATTTAGTGGTTGTTTCTGTAGCTTTGGTCTGTGTAACATCTTCAGGCATTGTCTTAAAGCCTCAACCCTGTGCAGCAAGCCTATGATGAAATGCACAAGGTGTCTTGATGTTTCCTTGTGAATGGTGTTTCTGTGCAAAGCTAACATGGGAACTGATGATCTGGTATTATGACATTGATGTACCATTACTGCCCTGCTTTTCATGCATTTTACATTTTACATATTGAAGTGCTTACAAACATTGAGTTTCTAGAACATTGTTTTTTGAAAGTTGCATTTTACAGAATGTTTCACAATGTTTTATGTCATTAAAGCTTAACTCAACTCTAAACAGCGTGTGTCCCATGAGGTTCACGTGTTTGACTTGTTGCCTCTAAAGGCAGTTGAAGATATTTGACCACAAGTCAAAAATCACTGAAGCCCAACGACCATCCTCACATGACGCCAGTCGTCCTTAGCAAAAGTAGCAGTGTTTGCAAGCATAGAGGCTTGTTAATCCTGTGAGGGACAGGCCATGCAGTAGGTCACTACACACTCTCTGGGCCCTGGGTCATGTGTTTAGACTGGTGGGACCTCATACCCTCACACACTTATACGGGGGGACCTCATACCCCCACACCCCTATACAGGGGGACCTTCAAACCCCCACACACCTATACAGGGGGACCTCATACCCCCACACCCCTATACAGGGGGACCTCATACCCCCACACCCCTATACAGGGGGACCTCATACCCCCCCACCCCTATACAGGGGGACCTCATACCCCCACCCCGCTCTACAGGGG